>JAWZYT010000287.1:542500-690000 GCA_034508575.1 Petrolisthes manimaculis | reverse complement strand
TTTACTCTATCTACCATTCCTTTACCCTAACTACCCTTCTCTACCCCTCTTCTCCCCTCCATTCCCTATCCATCCTGTACCCTCCCTACCTCTACACTTTCGTTACCTTATCTACCTTTTCCTTTCATTCCCTACCCATCTCCTCCTTTCCCCTCCTCTTCTTTCCCTTCCTTTACAGCTTCATATCCCTCTCCTTTCCTCTCCTTTACCATCCCCAATCCTCCCTTCCTTCCCCTTTAACCAATTTTACCTTTCCCTTTCTTTAATGTCCTCCCTTTCCTTCATTCCTCCTCTTCCATCTCCTTCTAACACTTACCTCATCATTCCTTCCCAACCTTCCATCCTTCCCCTCACACACCCTACCCTCCATCCTTCCCCTCACACACCCTACACTCCATCCTTCCTCCATCCTTCCCTTCACACACCCTACCCTCCATCCTTCCTCCATCCTTCCCTTCACATATCCTACCCTCCATCCTTCCTCCATCCTTCCCTTCACACACCCTACCCTCCATCCTTCCCTTCACACACCCTACACTCCATCCTTCCCCTCACACACCCTACACTCCATCCTTCCCCTCACACACCCTACCCTCCATCCTTCCCCTCACACACCCTACCCTCCATCCTTCCCTTCACACACCCTACCCTCCATCCTTCCTCCATCCTTCCCTTCACACACCCTACCCTCCATCCTTCCTCCATCCTTCCCTTCACACACCCTACCCTCCATCCTTCCCCTCACACACCCTACCCTCCATCCTTCCCTTCACACACCCTACCCTCCATCCTTCCTCCATCCTTCCCTTCACACACCCTACCCTCCATCCTTCCCTTCACACACCCTACCCTCCATCCTTCCCTTCACACACCCTACCCTCCATCCTTCCCCTCACACACCCTACCCTCCATCCTTCCCTTCACACACCCTACCCTCCATCCTTCCCTTCACACACCCTACCCTCCATCCTTCCCCTCACACACCCTACCCTCCATCCACCCCCTCACACACCCTACCCTCCATCCTTCCCCTCACACACCCTACCCTCCATCCTTCCCCTCACACACCCTACCCTCCATCCTTCCCCTCACACACCCTACCCTCCATCCTTCCCCTCACACACCCTACCCTCCATCCTTCCCCTCACACACCCTACCCTCCATCCTTCCCCTCACACACCCTACCCTCCATCCTTCCCTTCACACACCCTACCCTCCATCCTTCCCCTCACACACCCTACCCTCCATCCTTCCCCTCACACACCCTACCCTCCATCCTTCCCCTCACACACCCTACCCTCCATCCTTCCTCCATCCTTCCCTTCACACACCCTACCCTCCATCCTTCCCTTCACATATCCTACCCTCCATCCTTCCTCCATCCTTCCCTTCACATATCCTACCTTCCATTACACAGTATATACGACTGCCTGCAGGACTTACCACAGGATGTACCCCAAAAATTAATACATTTATCATTTGCACATTATCAGGAAATTTCCACTGTCACAAGAGAGAGAGAGAGAGAGAGAGAGAGAGAGAGAGAGAGAGAGAGAGAGAGAGAGAGAGTTAAACCCTCTATCACTTTGCTATAACAGTAAAGCATAATAATATTATACGGTATGCTAATTTTACCTAAAATAAAAAATATGAATATTCGACAATATAAAAATAAGAGTGTCACATTCCAAACAGCGATTTAAATACAACAGACATACTACATGCTAGATGTATTATGTTCATACTGAAATGTTAGTTAATACATAATTAAAATATAATGATATAAGTAATAATCTTTTTCTCTCATGACAAACTGAGGTGGTATAATAATCAGGTTATAATATGTGTTCTTAGTGGAACGCTTGTCAATGTTATTAGACAAAATATAATATAAAAAAAAAATACATGTCACATTTACAGAGAAAATATAATCATATAGTGTTACAAGAAAAGATAAACATACAAGAAAGACATAGAGCTAAGACTCTATTGTCTTTATATACTGTATGTGTGTTAATGTGTGTGTAGCCTTGTAATAGTGTATGTGTGTTAATGTGTGTGTAGCCTTGTAATACTGTATGTGTGTTAATGTGTGTGTGTAGCCTTGTAATAGTGTATGTGTGTTAATGTGTGTGTAGCCTTGTAATAGTGTATGTGTGTTAATGTGTGTGTAGCCTTGTAATACTGTATGTGTGTTAATGTGTGTGTGTAGCCTTGTAATACTGTATGTGTGTTAATGTGAATGTGTGTATAGCCTTGTAATAGTGTATGTGTGTTAATGTGTGTGTAGCCTTGTAATAGTGTATGTGTGTTAATGTGAATGTGTGTATAGCCTTGTAATAGTGTATGAGTGTTAATATGTGTGTGTAGCCTTGTAATAGCGTGAGTGTGTTAGGTTAGGTGATAGGTTGTGATAGTGTAAGTGGTCTGTCGTCCAGAAAGCATCTGCTACAAATATCACACACTGACACAGGTGGACCAAACATTGTGGTGTCCAAGTGTACCTATTATTACTCAAAGAAGAATTGAGGGAGCATTGTAAAGTGCAACTGTTCAGTACAGAAAAGAATGTTGCCACAGAAGAAACCTGACCAAAGAATATAGGAGAGGAAAGATAGGAAGTGATAAAGAGAGTGCAGGATTTAATTAATAGTAACAACAAAATACTTTACCCAATATGTGGAAGGTTCTTCTTGATAATAAACTCCAGATGTTGAAGCACTGTAAGGCAAAATTTGAAATGGATTTACACAAACTGTGACAAACACAACACTACAAGATGGTTGCCAATCCGGTAGTGAACACACATACATACACACACACACACATACACATACACACACAGGAAGTGTCATGGCGTCATTCGTAGGGGACAGTGGAGGAAGAGATGAAACATATTAGATAATAAACTCCAGTGTACTGCGAACAACTTAATCCTTTGTAAATTATTGTGTTATTACATCTTGTTAAATCAATATAGTAACTTTCATATTCCCCCTGACAAGGGTTACATATTTATTACCATACAAACTTTTAGGATGTATGGAAGAACACTGGAATCTATGAGTAGATAACTTGTAGGATCACACACACACACACACACACACACACACACACACACACTGTACGTGTCATAATAACCATTAATAACTTCTTCTGTGTAATATCTGGTCTGAGACATCTGATAATATTTTTATACTGGCTAAACAAAGGGATAACAAACCTTTGTTGTTACTATAATATTGTTTGTAGTCCCAGACCCGTGTGTATGGAGGGTAACCTTACACCCAAAAGTTCTCATTGGTGTTAACCTTGGAGAGAGAGGAAAGAAACTCACTCCATTTTTGCCTCAACAATGGGAATTTCCTGAGCGTTGACACACACACACACACACACCCAGAGAGAGAGAGAGAGAGAGAGAGTCACCACCATTCTACTTTTATCATTTTGTACAAGCAACAACTAATGTATTTCATCAATGGTAAATAGATAGGCAGAAAGTATAGCTTCACTGTGTGTGTTGGTGAGACAGTTGGATTCAACTACCTACTGTCCAGTAAGGATAGACAAGGTCAAGTTGCCTCCACAAGATGTGTCTCAGGGAATCATAAACACAGCTGTACAGTCAATACCTGAAGTTTGTCTTTCTTAGTCCATGATACGTTCCTGTTAATCAGGGAACACTCTATGTGATAGAATTGACAGGTATATATGGTTTAAATGTCTAATATTACAGATGATCATATGTGAGCTAAAATAATTTAACCACAAATTCCTCAAAGTTATAATTATTATATAAATGTTTAAAAGGTGGAATCATAATATTATCGAGAAATATATGATATTGGTGGAGGAAGATTTTGTTTACAACATCAATACACAGAAATATATATTATGTTGCCAAACAGTTGTCTATTAATTAAATATACCAAAACATTTACAGTCATAGAGGCAACATTGTATGAATACAATAACGTTGTCAGATACACACGTCATCAGCACAGATAATGACAGTGTGTGTTTTGTGATTACATGTTTTTTTTTCTTCTATAAATACATTACTTCCTCTCCTGGCCTTTCCTCTCCCCATTTAATGTTAAATAACCTTCCATTCATACCTCCATTGCTATGAAGTATTAATTTAAACTTCAGTATGTATTTTAGTTACATGAATATTTCGTCCCTGTTGTGATATAACATTATTCGTTACCATTTGTTTAACACGGGTAATACAGTGTGACAAATACTCTTGTTTCCATTGTCTTTATCAATCATTCCCTCTTTTGTTACTTCCTATTACCACACTGGACTCTTGTTTCTTTATTGTCTTTCCAATCCCCAATCTCTCCTATCAGTTTTATCTTCATTATGCCTTACTCACTCTGATATATTATATTCTATAAGTTTTCGTTGTACTGACATTTAAATACAATTAGGGTAAACCTTATAGTTTTAAAACTCACAACCATACTCAGATTAATGTGTCTATGATATATTATATCAGCTGAAACCACATTCCTCCGGCTCTCTTCCTTCGTATAGCTACATAGTAAATATCTCCGAATAATGGAAGATAAAAGAGTGAGGTTCATGTCTACGTATGATATGCATGTGCTCAATATAATCCATTTTTAATGAATGAGTCTGAGTATCTTGAAGTGAAGGAAGAGGAAGAAAGAAGGCCATACTGTTTCTGTAGGACACTAACACAAAAGAAAAAATGAAATGAAGAAGATAAACAGTAACTAGAAGGAAACAGAAGAATTCCGCAATGGAGCCAATCATTTTAATGTATCCTAAAATTGTTAATATATTACTATGTTATGCAATGAAACCTTCCATTATAATTATGTTCGTTGTTGCAATATATTACCATGTTATGCAATGAAACCTTACACCATCTATTCATTGTTGCAATATATTACCATGTTATGCAATGAAACCTTCCTCCCTCTATCTAGTGTTGCAATATATTACAAGTAAACTAATTTTGTTACTTGACCTCAATCAAGTCATTTTCTGATAAATCCCTTCGTGTTACTGGTTACCAACGAATATTGTTTTGTAGTGGAGGGTGACTTAACTACCCAATGATCACTGTCACTTCTACACACCCTGTCCCACACCTCACCCACATCCTCTTTCCATTAGCCTTCTCCTTTACCCATTTCCAGTACTCACTTTACTCCACCATTTCTCCACCACATTCTCCTTCTCACTACCTCCAACATCATTTTGTTTGGCCTAAATTGATTAGTGTGATTATGCAAACAGGACCTGAAAATAAATAATGTGATGTTTTATATGCAATTACAATCCATACAATATGGTAGAACATTATATTAATCAGATGGAGTCATTAAATAGTAATATGTCTAGGCCAGACAATCAGACGTTGGAGAACCATCACAAGTGTCAGAGAGAACAGTGTTAAAAAATCTGTGTTAGATTTATACACCCACCTTATGAAACACATTTGCCTTTACTAAACCCCTCTCTCTATCTCATTCTGTAGTGAGTGGTTCTTATCAGGATCACACGTGGTTAGGGATTCTAATTTCTGTGTGCCTCAGCATGCACGTGCATAATCGGACACACGGAGACACTGTGGGTGATGGTGACCATCCCTTGCCACCCCAGCAACACCACTTCCATCATAGTCTGTGTTGTATATCATCCACCACGTGCCACTACAGCACAGCTATTCACTGACCACATTATTGACATGGATGACAGACACTCTGAGGGTGAGACATCCTGCTGCTAAGTTAGTCATATGTGGGGATTTCAACCGCTTGGATGTGAGTGACATTCAACACCAACTCAACCTCACCCAAGTCGTGGATTTCCCCACCCACGGTCAGGCTACTCTCGACCTTATTTTGACTGACCTGGACCATCAGTACTCAGCTCCCCGCCCCCTCATCCCCGTAGGACGAAGCAACCACGTGTCCATCTTATGGTCACCGACACCTACCACATCGGTATCAAGGGAAACTGTCACCCAATCCTATCGGGCAACACCTGACTCTTCGATTAGAGAGTTTGGACAGTGGCTGGTACACCACCTATGGATAGAGGTGACGGAACCACTAGACGTCCACACTAAATTCCACAACTACTTCAACACCACTACAGAGGCCTACCATCACTACTTCCCCACCAAGACCATCCGTGTGCATCCAGCTGACACCCCATGGATGACGCCACGAATAATGCGGCTGTTACAGCTACGAAACAAGCTCTTCTACACCGACCCAGCCCAGTACAGAAGCCTCAGAAACAGGGTAATAAGGGAGATCAAGACTGACAAGGCTCGCCACTACCCAGAAAAAGTGCAACACCTAAAACAGGCCAACAACAGACAATGGTACTCCAAGATTAAATCTCTCTGTGGTTTACAAAAGCAATCCCCCTCCTTCCCCTGTACTTCACATCTTTCCCCTGATAATGCAGCTGAGGAGCTTAATGGTCACTCTGCCACTATGTTTCAAACCCTCTCCCCTCTTCAGACCAGCCTTCTCCCTGCCTTCCTCCCCTCCCCATCCCCACTCCCCTCCCCATCCACACTCCCCTCTGTCCATGAGGCTGAGGTTGCCAATATGATAACTTCATTTACAGTAAATCTAACAGATCCACCACACTGATGACCTCTCCATTAATATTTACAAAGAATTTTCCCATGAACTAGCCATGCCCCTCTGCTCCATAATCAATGCCTTCCTTTCTCAAAATGCTTACCCTGCTGACTGGAAAAATGTCCTCTGTCACTCCCATCCCTAAAACTCCCATCCCACAACCCTTTAATGACCTAAGCCCAGTTGCCATCACACCTCTCCCTAGCCTCCTTTGTGAAGATTTCGTGTTTAACTGGTCTTATTCACAAATCAGCAAACAGCTTGACACTCGTCAGTTCGGCAACATCAAATCCACCTCCACCTCCCACTGCCTAGTCAGCTTCCTTGAGTTTATCCACAGCCACTTGGATAAACATAACACATCTCTCGCCCTTGCTTTTGTAGACTTTAGGAAAGCATTATATTTTGATCTTGTAGATCACACTGTTGTCATCAACAAGGCCATTAACCTAGGGCTTTACCTCAGCCTGGTAGCTTGGCTGGCTAACTTCCTCACAGGAAGGTAGTAGGTGGTCTGTTATTAGGGCTCCATATCTCCCCTACAACAGCTGACTTGTAGGGTTCCGTAAGAAACTAAATCTGGATCACTATGTTTCCTCATGCTGATTAATGATGCCCTTACCGACACCCAGTCAACATTAGGACACCAGATTACAACCCACTGTAAGCCACCCTTGACAGACTGCAGACATGGACAGAGCACAACAACGTCTCCATCAACCACACCAAGACCTTGGTGATGCACGTCTGCACCTCATCTGTAGTTGTGCCCCCCCCAGCTCACATTTGGCCCTCATCCACTCCAAGTCATCCACTCCTTCAAGCTGCTTGGCATCACTCTGGATGACCAATTATCATGGAAGCAACATGTCGCTAGGATGGTCAAGGTAGCCTCATACAAGCTGTATGTGCTGCATAGACTCAAGTCTCTGGGGACTCCAGCAGGGGATTTGAAACACAACAACAACAGCTCTAGAAGGTTCAGAAGAGGGTATGCAGAGTCATACTCGGCCCTGCCTATACTAGTTACAATGATGCCTCACCACCCTGAGTCTGCCCAGGCTGACAGCCATATATGAGCAAGCCCTTAGCAAGTTCAGGGAAGGCTTGCTACATAACCTCGTACCACCTGACGCCCCCACACCAGCCAGGGTTACCCGACACCAAAACAAACTGGTGCCGCTAAGAGCCCCTCACACTGACTGCTACAACCAGAGTGCTATTCCCAGTTTAGTGCGAAAAATATACACCTAGACTAGTATGTCTCCAAGTTGTAACCTATAAATCTTAGAATTAATATTAATGTAATCTTCCCCTCTGTAAATTATCAGTCTCTGACTGCCATGAAAATAAACTTATAATAATGATAATTATTATACATGTATGTATACACATACAGCCATGGCTGATAGTGGTCGATCAGGTCCCAAGGAGTGTTGGAGAGCAACTGAACTGAGTTTGATCAAGTGAATTTCTCAACATTGAGAGAGGTTTAGAAGACTTACTCTTTCGAACTCTGTTTAGTTGCACTCCAACACTCCTTGGACCCTGGTCCAGCACTATCAGCCATGGCTGTACACACACACGTACACACGCACGCACAGGCATGCACTGACGCAAGCACACGGATGTATGCACACAGGTAAATGAACGCAGGCCAGCACACACAGCTCTCTCTCTCTCTAGTAGAACCACAACATAAACTTCCTGTTCACTAATCAATACAATTTAGTAAAAGTGTTCACACCATGATAAGTAAAGGTTGAGTCATTACTACTGTTACCATTCAATGTATGTGTATGTGTGTGTGTGTGTGTGTTAATATATATGTGTGTATACAATAATAATAATAATAATAATAATAAAAGGTTTATTTGGTACAGGCAGCCAAGGGTTGTCAATATACATTGTAAAATGGTGATGCAAATAGGTGATACTTGTAGTTAGTGGTGTCCTAGTGTTATCACTGGTGGTGGTGGTGGTGGTGGTGATGGTGGTGTGGTAGCTGTGTGAAACTGCATCACTACTGTCTTGCCGTGGTTGATGGAGACATTGTTAACATTGGTCCATGTGTGGAGGTTGGTGAGGTGTTGTTGCAGGAGGTGGTTGTCAGCGAAAACTTGTGTCAGTTATGGCATCATTGATTAGGATGAGGAAGAACACGAGAGATGTTAGTGTATAGATACTGCATCCTGGTGACACATTACCTGATGTCTGTCACACAGGAAGTTTACCAGCCATGACACTAGACTGGGCTCTACTCCCATATCAAGAGCTTTCCTTAGTACTACGTTATGGTATATTCGATCAAAATCCTTTCTGATATCTATGAATGCAAAGGCAACTGAGGTCTTTCTTTTTGTCCAGGTTACTGTAAAATAAAGTCTAGCAGGCTTATGAGACAATGGGTGGTGGGGTGGATAATGACTTCATATTTCCAAATTGTTGGGGGTCAACACAGTCAACACAAGATAGTCAACACAGGAAGATAAGGTAACTTTTTCCACATCCCACACAGGTCCTTTAATTTGTTGTACCACTGACTGATGTTCGTTGATTTTTGTTAGGTAGTACAAATTTTTGTCAGCTTTTATTTCTCTTATGACCTTGTTGTGCAGCGTGTTATACCTCTTCCTGTCATTATAAAACGCCTTGTTGCGCTGCTCCATCAGCCTCTTGATCCGTGATGTTATCCATGGTAGGTCAGCAGGGTGATTCCTAACCTTCTTAGTAGGGAAGAAGTGGTAGTAGGCCTGGGTGATAGTAGTTTGATAATTCTCCCACTTCCTATCAACGTCATTAACAGTTAGTACCTCAGTCCACGGGTACTGTGTCAGCCACTGTTCAAACTGTCTGATAGCAGAGTCAGGTGTAGGTCTACATATCTTGGTGGTATGGTTGATTTGATGGTGGGAGGTGGTAGTGGCTGTGGCCCAGAACATGGAGAGATGGTTCCTTCTTCCCACGGGAGGGAATGGTAGGGGGGGGGGGGTAGGTATTGGTCTGCTAGGTAATGAGGTCTAGAGTGTTCTGTTCGTGGGTTGGAAAGTTGATAATCTGGGTGATGTTTAGTTGTTCTTCTATTTCCTTTGTGTCTAGTTGGTTGAAGTCACCACATATAACCATTTTTGAAGATTGGTATCGTGCCCATAAGGTGTCACAGGTATTGATGATGTGGTCGACGAGTAGGGCATGGGTGGGTGCACGTGGTGGGTGATACACGAAACCACAAATGATGGAGGCAGTGTGGCGAGGGTGACATGGAGGTGTTAATCTTACCCACATGACCTCAAGTTCCCTGTGGATTTCAACGTTCAGCTGCTCGGCTGTGTACTTTGTGTGTAAACATCACAAGTCCACCTCCACGTTTGTTTTTCGGTTCTGAGACAGTGGAATAAGTCGTAGTTTTCAATGGTACACAACTCTGGTATAACTTGCCAGGCTTCCGTGACACAGACTATATCGGCGCTGATTGTGTTTACTGTATTCACCAGTTCATGGAATTTGTTACATAGTGAAGTCACATTGGATAGGAACACAGAGGGGAGGTCATACCAGAGGCGAGGAACTTCTATCACTTTGTATAATTTCAATACACTAAGTGTTTTCGTCTTTTTCGACGAGCGCCGATTTGTGTGTGCGTGTGTTTCGTGGCAATAGTTGAAGGACTCCTTTACCTCCAATTGTCTTATCACAACATAGGGTCCCTCAACATGCACCCCGGTAGGTAAGAAAGAAGGTGGGTAGGGAGAAGGATGGGTTGGAGTAGAAGGATGGTGGAGTGAAAGGATATGACCCACAGGCCAGTGTGTGTGTGTGTGTTATTTGGGTTTAAGGGGGAAATTTTGTTGGTAAATCTCGAGCAATTGAATCCTCCAAACTCTTCAAAGCAGAAGAAAAAAATACCATTAGTTTAACTCTTCTGGTCCTGTTTTGTAGCTTATTTTGGAGGAATCAAGGCACTCCAATGTAACAAAAATGAATTACCACCTTAAAGCCTAGCCTGATGACAAGCAAGAGTACAACGTTGACCTGAGTATAGGTAAGTGCACTTGTCCCATAGGAAGGTGTGGGGCAGTATGCAAGTATCAGACTGCTTGTGAGGAACATAGTATGACCGTTGTCCCACAAATGTTCATACCTTATAGTGTGCAAAAATATTTTTTAATGCATACACAGGTTTTAAATTAGTAACCCCTAAATGTACCAGGCAGAAATCCATTCTCTATCAGATCAAAATAAAGAGCCTTACTTTCTGACCTGACCTGCCCTTGACCTATCACTTCTTTGCATTTGCATGCCTGCTCTGCTGCGACTGAGCAAGGCAGTCATAATTCATTTTACCACCAAATGTGAAATTTAAAACTCTTTCCAATGGTATGCAACATGTATATATATTTATTAATTTTGTTATGTTTGTTTGTTACCATAAACTTTCTAGAACATTCATTTTATATGCGCTTAGTAGATATGACTAGTCGCATGTACAGATTGTTAAAATTTCCCAAGCCCCTATGTCCCTGTTTACCTAGCAGTAAGTAGGTACCCTGCTGTAAAAACAAGGATAACATCATAGCAACCTTGTAGGCTGAGGGAAGATATGTTGATGTAAGAAGACTGACTGCCTTAATGACCAACACCATGAGTCGATAAGCATAAATCCCTAAAATCTTCTTTGTTAAAATTAGGAAATACAGCTGCAGCTGAAAGGAATGTTTTCACTCATCCTGACATAGCAACTAACGGAGTAAATATGGCTACGAGATGCACACAAACTTCTCACAGTTCTTGCACAGGGTACAAGGACACAACCTTAGTTGCACTCGCAACAACCTGACAGTCGAGGACGGTGCTGGTTGGCTGCAGTGGCCCTTGGTGAGGCAAAAAACCCATATGAAAAATATTTCGAGAGTCTAATTGACATAACAAATAGAAATTTCCCTTAATCTTTCAAGCAAAACCACGACGATTTCATGGAGCCTTCCTGCACTGAAATCCCAGATTCTGAAGATGACGATTTTGTGGAGCCTCCCCCAACTATCCAAGCTCCATCTGAAAATTATTTTTACCACAAAACTATGACAAATAATTGTCGGGCTCTGGAAGAGGCACTGGCAGAAGCAGCTGGTAATCTTGGAGATCAAGCATGTGCAATATGTATAGAAAAGCTCCTGAGAACTGTTAAGGACGAAGGTCCACTTCGGAACATTTTTTTTTCTAGTAGAGCTAGGAAGCTCATTTTTTTAATGAAGGTGGTGAAGATGTATACTAAGATATAGATATAGTTTCATGGAATTATGTTCTTAATTATTAGAGTAATATAATAAAATGTGTTCTCGTTGCTCAAAAATACGACGGTATTTACTTCGCTACTACTCTGGAGATATTGGAGTAATTCCTTTGAGGCTCTTGCTGCCAAGTATAATTGATATGATTGTACATTGCATGCAATATTATTTGCATAGGTGCAACGGTTTTGTTCTGAATAATTGCACAATATCTTCCATTACGTTTTTCTCTGTTTTTCTCCGTACGATGAAACATATATATTGCTAGAAAAGAAGATATTCAACTTACAGCACTAATCCAACATGCAAATAAAGATGATTTAGTTAGCTTTCAAATAAAAAAAAAATCATGTAAATAACTGAAGAATTGGCTGAGCAGTAGCAGTTTGTATGGTTATATTTTGGCTAAAAACAAGTTTTCGGGAAATGAGCGTCAAAGTTTATCTAAGTGTTTTCCTCCCTTGCTGCTATAGATGGAGTTGTGTCTATGATAATATTTGCTTTAGTATTTATAAATTAATCATTACACAACACAAAACAATAGTTTCCAGTAATTAGGTGCACATGGTACTATATATGGTACTGTATATACAAAAAAAAAAAAACTTTACCTGTTCTGTAACCACACCCCTGGGGCATTCTTGAAAACAATACATCATCAGGTTGTTTTTTTTGTAACCAGGGATGGGCCACTTTCCAACCTTCAGTAATATTCTCCGACACCATAATGAGCATAACCTTGTATTCTCCTCTTTTTTCTTTGCTTTGATGTTCTTGCTTGCTTCCTTTCTTTGTCCATATCCTGTAATGTTATTTGCATTCTGTCATTCTTGATACCCAATTCTTCAGCTAGAAATCCTGCTTCATAACCAACATTATAACAGATAATTGCTTGGGCTACAGCAAAATCCAGTGGATTTTGACCATTGGGCAGTATTTGCTGTACAGTATTGTGGATGAACAGTACACGGAAGTACAGTATTATGAAATTCATGTCTTTCTGCAAAATTGCATATAGTATTTCTTGCATAACATAACAATGAAGCTTACCATCATATGTGACATCTATATCCAGTAATCCACCATTTCCTGGGAATCGAAGTAGCTCATCTGCATTGTACAGTACTTCGTTACTTTGGCTACACTGTCCTCAAGTTATCTTATCAATTTCTACCTTACTCTGATCACCATTTTCACTTATAAAGAGTCTCTTCCTCTTCTTTACACTTGATATGGACGTATATGCATGAGTACAAATATGGAGGTAGGGTGGCTGTGGAGTGGTGGGGTTGTTGTTGATATTGTGGTGTGGGTTTGTTGTGGTTCAGTCAGCTGATGGTGGAGGTTGCCAATGCTGCTATTTCACCTACCCCCTCTCCCTCTTGTTACTGCTTTCCTCCCCTTCTCTGAGCGAATGCAAGCTTTCATGGACTTCCTTAGCATCTTGACTTCCTTGGCACCACAAAAAAACACGTAACATGAAGTGTAGATGCAGGAAATAAGAGCACTGTTAGAGTTAGCGAGTCTAGCTACTCCTTGGCAGTGTGTGTCTGACTGTCATTCCCTCTGCTGACTGTGGCTACACTGCCTCACACACACAAAGTTGCCACGTTCGACAGTGCAGCTGTCATTTGTTCATGAACTAACCATAACAACAAGAAACATTGCACAAGAATGAAAATATTACCATGTTATGTTGCACATAGTTGCGACGTAAATGATCGCTCATTGCTCCAGAAACCTTGATTTATAGCCAAATAAACCATAGTAAAAGTTGTCAAATGATACTCAAACTGTGATAGGGTGTTGAGGACAGTACTAGCTAGATTTTAGCCAAGTTAGCGAAAAAAAAAAAAAAAAAAAATTGTTTACCTATTTTAACCCCTCTGCGACGGGATAACTATGAATAGCCAATCTGTCAGTCCGAGGCTAGTCTTACTATCCCTACTGCCTGGCCGGGCGCTTTTGGCCGATTTTTCCAAAATCGCTCTATTCCACTTACTCTGTACGTCTAAACTACGATACTGAACAACTTAAATTTGGTCTTGTTAGCACCATCAACTCTTCCTCTTTCCAATAAAACCAACCCCAGCTCTCTACGACTCTCCGTTGCCGAGAAAGTAAGTGAGGAATGAAGGGTACTTTTTCGTGTGAGCGCGGCTGCATTCGCTTAGGTGGAGTGGCTCTGACGACAACTGAACGTGGCCCGCGCGGGTGGCAGTCAGTGTTGTAAGTAAGCATGGCGCACCACAGAATCGGACACGCACGAGAAATCTAATCCACATCCATCCATGTTTACAGTCAGTAACACACTGACTGACGATGGTGATTTGTAGGGATGGTGGTGAAGTATAGCCAAGTAAAAAAAAACCCGCCAAATTGGGCTCGTAAATGCCGACATTGGCAATAGCGGTGCTTCATCCCGCCCGGTCACCACTTGGCAAGGGTGTAAGACACGACCCGGAGGCTTCCTGGGGCCGTCTATGTCCGCGGTCCGGACATTAAGGGTTAACATCCATTTTATTGTGCAAATTTAATATTTTATCAATACATAAATAACCTAACCTAACCCAACGTAATCTAACCTAACCCAATCCAATCTAACCTAATCTTAACCATTGCAGACTACCAGGACCTAACCGGAGCAGACTACCAGGACCTAACCTGAGCAGACTATTGGAAGTTTTACAAGGTAATGTAGGTTTAACCTACTATATTGTTTGATGGTCAATAAGTATAGTAAAGTCTGTATTTTAGGTATTATATTAAATAGCAACAAAAATGATCATTCACAATATCACACAATAAGTTTAAGTTTACACACAAAATATATACAATACAAAATAGTTATAAATATACACAATTGACTAATGATTAATGTTAAGTTACTGTAATATGCTCTGCTCTCTAAATACGACACACATACAGAGGAGTAGCCTCTGCCACCGTGTGAAGTAGAAGTGTAAATAATAGTGTATGTGTAAGTGGAAATGGAAGTGGTCAGCCCAGAGATGAGAACACTGGAAGTCTGATGCCTTGGTGGACGGCTGCCGGTGCTTATATAGCCCTGGTGATGACGTAGGGTCAGCCATGTTGATGAGGTGTCCTTCCCTCATTGGTTGGTGCACGATGAACCCTCGGGGTCTTGGTGAACTGCCGACGAGCCAAACTACCACTCACGATACTTCAGCAGTTTGCTGCGTGAACCGCTACAATATGAAGACACAACTGAAGATGGTGGGTTGTCTGCCCTCTTAGATTAACATACTACAAAACCTACATCTACACAACACACTTCTGTTATAAAAGGTGATATATATATATATATATATATATATATATATATTACTTTTGCTTTGTGGATTTGGTAATGAAAAGTGCAGTCTGGTAATAATATTTGAGGAGTTTGGTAATGAGATAGATTTAAAATCTGGCAACCCTGACCCAAACACTAGCGCTCACCGTACAGCGACAGTACCTCATTCAACTCGTCGTAATTCTGTAACCATTTAACTTACAGACTTCCCATTGGTACCAATAGAAAGAGGAAGAGTTGCTCGTTCTCATGGCACTAAAATAATTCACTCATTCATTGTAGGTTAAGAGTACAGAGCATGCGAAAACAGGCTATTTTACGTGTTTTTCGCTCAACCCCCGGTCCTGGGAGGCACAGTAATTTCACTACCCCCGGTCCTTTAGGGGTTAACATTATATAAGAAATATAAGAAAGAAATAAGCCAAGAAAATATATTATATGATAATACGTATGGATCAGTTTTGTAATTTAAGTTAAAAATCAACACCCTAAATTTAATTAAGTGATAGAAAGTGATTTATAGGAGAATCAGAAAAATGTTAAGGATGTGTGTGTGTGTGTGTGTGTGTGTGTGTGCAGAAAAGGAACACTTAGAATATTGTTTTCTCTATTTACCAAATTTACAGAATACATCAGAATACATCAAAATTATGTGAACAAATATTATTTGAAAATATAGAAAAAGTAAAAGATATATTAGTAGTAGAAGTGTGGAAAACAAAAACAGACAAAAACTCAGCAGGTATCGTAGAAAAAAACACAAAATAAATAACAAAAATAACAAATAAATAAATAACAAATAAATAAATAACAATAAATAAATAACAATAAATAATCAAAGGGGAGCCGTTGAAAAGTTACAGAACTGAACTTACTAAACCTGAGCTGGTAACACTGATGAGAGATCAACAAACATCTGAGCTGGTAACACTGACGAGAGATCAACACAGGCATCAGACAGAGGTGATCATGGCTTCCAGACTAGAAGGTAAATATTGTCTTTATTTAATAAATTATTTATTCCCTGACCATTCCAAGGTGTTGATAAGTAAATAAATGACCCTTATGATGTAGATAAGTGATGATAAATGCATAAATAAGACGATAAATTGTGAACCTGTGAATGGAAAAATTTATCACTTGTAAATATTAACTTTATCTAATTAATTACTTATTCCTTGACAATTCTGAAGTGTTGATAAGTAAATAAATGACCCCTATGATGTAGATAAAGGGTAATAAAGGGATAAATAAGTCGATAGATGACGAAATAAGACGAACCGGTGAATGGAAATAATAGATAATGATTTTGTTACGGGTAAATGTTGTCTTTATTTAATTAATTATTTATTACTTAGTTATTCCAAGGTGTTGATAAGTAAATAAAGGATCCCTGTGATGTAGATTAATGACGATAAATGGATAAATAAGACGATAAGATAATTATTTAATTATTACTACCTTTATTTTAATTATTATTTATTTCAAGATGTTGATAAGTAAATAAATGATGATAAATGGATAAATAAGACGATAAATGATGAAATAAGGCAATAACAGATAATTATTTGATTATTACTACCATTATTTTAGTACCATTATTTATTTCAAGGTGTTAAGTAAATAAATTATCCCTGTGATATAAATAAATTGTGATAAAAGGATAAATAAGATGGGAAAAGTCCTCATATGTCCCACAGAATGTTAAAACTATTTAATTAATTTATTTATTCATTTAGTAGAGTTAAAATTGTTATGGTAAATTTACAGAATTACTTCATTAACTATATTGTATATTTTAATATAATTACCTACTTATATAGATATTATACAGTATTTATTAATAATTACTATTTATGTAGACCATTCTAAAACATTTTTCATTATGGTGTTTTGGTAAATATGGAATGAATTACCATTTATCATGTACTGTTTTTTCTACCTTCATTACCCACTTATTTAGAACATTATAAAACTATTTTAATCTATGGCATTTCATCCACAAATTTCAAATACATTCAAAGGAAGCATTTTGAAATTAACCTAACCTTACCTGACCTGACCTAACCTTACCTGACCTGACCTTACCTTACCTAACCTTGCCTTACCTTACCTAACCTTACCTGACCTGACCTTACCTTACCTAACCTTACCTTACCTTACCTAACCTTACCTCGCCCCGCCTTACCTTACCTTACCTTACCTAACCTTATCTACCTTACCTTACCTTACCTTACCTAACCTTACCTCACCTCGCCCCGCCTTACCTTACCTAACCTTACCTCACCTCGCCCCGCCTTACCTTACCTTACCTCGCCCCGCCTTACCTTACCTTACCTCGCCCCGCCTTACCTTACCTTACCTAACCTTACCTTACCTCGCCCTGCCTTACCTTACCTTACCTAACCTTACCTTACCTCGCCCCGCCTTACCTTACCTTACCTAACCTTACCTCGCCCCGCCTTACCTTACCTTACCTAACCTAACCTAACCTAACCTTATCTACCGTACCTAACCTTACCTTACCTTACCTGACCTTACCTAACCTAGACCACAGCAGACTACCGGACCTAACCTGGGCAAACTACCGTGAAATAACCGTGGTAAAGCACAGGAAATGGCCGGGGCAAAATACTGTATTTATTGAAAGAATTACCATGTTATAGCAGTGTTGCCAGATCTGGCTGGGTCCCAGTATTTTGCCCTGGTCATTTCCCGTACTTTACCACGGTTATTTCCCGGTCGTTTGTCCAGGTTAGGTCCTGGTAGTCTGCCTTGGTTTAGGTTAGGTTAGGTAAGGTAAGGAAAGGTCAGGCTAATTTCAAAATGCCACATTTAAATTTAACAAAAAACAACAACCATACACAATAGCTGTAATTCCTTCAATATTTACTGAAAAAAAATATACGCAATAATGGTAATTCTTTCCATATTTACCCAAAAAATATACACAATAACAATAATAACAGTAATTGTTTCCATATTTAACATAGAGTACTGGTAGTTAAATATAGATATTGTTGTGTTACATATTTTATTATTATGATGATTATTACATTATTTACATTTCCAGGTAGGATTGATTAATGAGGTGTTGCAACAGGTGTGAACCAAGAGGTTTTGCAACATCAATTGTACATCAATGCACACTCCTTCATCCACAGGTAATTTTATTTAATTATTTTGGGTCTGTCATTGCTTGCCTTCATCACTATGAAATAATTAGTTGTTTATGTGTATATATGTAACAGTATGTATGTATGTATAATCTCTCTCACTCACTCATACTATCATTGCTTGCCTTCATCACTATGTAATAATTAGTTGTTTTAGGCTACTGCTTGGTTTTATAAATAACTTTGGATTTGAAGATGGAACAACTATACTTTGTATATCTTACAGTATACTTGGCAACACATATGTGTAGTGTTGTGTTGCTGTCTCAGTGTCCTTGACTGTACATGACACACTCAGGTCACACCTACCTACTGTTGGTCAGGTCAAGTAATTCATTCCTTGCTATACCATCACCATGAAATGTTCATCACACTCCCTCTGTCCTGCTTTGTACAGCCAAGCAAAGGATATTATATAGAGAGTAAAGGGATATTTTATAGGAAACAAAGTCATAGCATGAGAAAATACTAAAGTATATTGAGAGACAGACAGATAGAGAGACAGACAGGAGGGTAAGGTAAAGAGGTGGATTATAAGTTTATAGGCCTGGTGACTGATGCCCGGGGTAGTAGTACAGACACCTCTGGCCATCACCCAGAGTATCAAATAGTGCTGGTTTGACTATTACCTAGACTAGACTAGACCACAGCAGACTACCAGGACTTAACCTGGACAAACTACTGGGTCTTAACCCAGGCAGACTACCAGGACTTAACCTGGACAAACTACTGGGTCTTAACCTGGGCAAACTACCAGGTCTTAACCTGGGCAGACTACCGGGACTTAACCTGGACAAACTACTGGGAAATAATCGTGATAATGTACAATGAATGACTGGGGCAAAATACTCGGATCTGTCAACACTGCTGTAAAATGGTAATTCTCTCAATAAATACCATAAACTGTAATGCAGCACCTCTCATTATTATTATTTCCATCATTATCATCGTTATTATAATTAGCATAATTATCATCATTATTATTATTATTATTATTATTATTATTGTTATTGTTATTGTTATTATTGTTATTGTTATTGTTGTTATTATTATTATTATTATTATTATTACTGTATCTACTTCTTTGATTGATGAACTAACATTGTTTAATTAATATTTCAGGTTCACAGACAGTTGATAGATAGATAATTTGTGATAGATACATACATACATACATACATAAAGAGAGAGAGTGAGTGAGTGTGTGTGTGAGAGAGAGTATATATAGATTGATGGATGGATAGATAGACAGTTTGTGATAGATAGATACATACATACATAAAAAGAGAGAGAGTGTGTGTGTGTGTGTGTGTGTGTGTGTGTGTGTGTGTGTGTGAGAGAGAGAGAGAGAGAGAGAGAGAGAGAGAGAGAGAGAGTATAGATAGAAATGCCTATATTTTAATGTTTTTGTATCCAATGATTTTCAGAAATGATGCATTTTGTTAGTTTTCATTTCTCTCTCGTACACACACACACACACACACACACACACACACACACCTGTGATTTCCTGTGATGTTGTTTAGGGGTGACGGCCTAGGTCACGCTGGTGTGCCACCTTTAGTTGGTCGGTGTAACTTGATGTAGCAGGCTGTTCCCTTCAGTGGTCTGGTAATAATGGGGCAGTGGCTGGTGTGCCACCTTTAGTTGGTCGGTGTAACTTGATGTAGCAGGCTGTTCCCTTCAGTGGCCTGGTAATAATGGGGCAGTGGCTGGTGTGCCACCTTTAGTTGGTCGGTGTAACTTGATGTAGCAGGCTGTTCCCTTCAGTGGCCTGGTAATAATGGGGCAGTGGCTGGTGTGCCACCTTTAGTTGGTCGGTGTAACTTGATGTAGCAGGCTGTTCCCTTCAGTGGCTTGGTAATAATGGGGCAGTGAGGGTTTGTCCACCACCTCGTCTAGTCGAGTTTTGAATCTTTCTAAAGATCCAGAGTATGATGGTAGCTCTCGTGGGATACAGTTGAACAGCCGGGGACCCTGCACTGCTATGGAGTTTTCTCTTAGTGTTTGTAGTGTTGTCCATGTCGTCAATATCAGTGGTATGGTGTACATTAGGTCTCTTCTTCCATGTAGTGTTGTCCATGTCGTCAATATCAGTGGTATGGTGTACATTAGGCCTCTTCTTCCATGTAGTGTTGTCCATCTCGTTATATGGTGTACATTAGGTCTCTTCTTCCATGTAGTGTTGTCCATCTCGTTATATGGTGTACATTAGGCCTCTTCTTCCATGGTTGGCTGTTCGGATTGAGCTTTCATTTTCCAGCTTAGGGACAAGTCCATTAATAATTTTCCAAATGTATATAATTATGTATTGTTCTCGTCTTCTTTCCAGTGAGTATAATTTGAGGACAGCTAGTCGTTCCCAGTAGTTATTATCCTGCATACCTGCCATCCTTGTAGTAAATGTTCGTTGAATTGCTTCTACTTTTTTAATTTGTCCTACTGTACTTGGATTCCAGAGAACACAGCAGTACTCTAAGAGAGGAAGTATAAGTGCTTTATATAGTGTTAGAAGTACAGTACAGTACAGTGGGCTCTCTGGTTGTAAAGGTTCTTAGTATCCATCCCATTGTCTGTCTCGCCTTTGTAACTTCTGTTGTCTATTTGTTGTTGAAAGTTGCCATCATCACTTAATGTTACTCCTAGATCCTTGACGTGTCTGTATTGTTCAATTATTTGTCCTTCTGGTGTTCTATAATAATTGTTGGGGATATCAATATTGGGATGACTGTATCTCATCAACTCCAATTTGGAGCTGTTGAAACTCATGTTGTTATTGGCTGCCCACTGGTATATTTTATTTAAATCCATTTGTGTCATTCTAAGGTCTTCGTTGTTCCTCACTGTACTCAAAAGTCTGATATATGTATAAGGAAAAGTAGGGGTCCAAGGACTGATCCTTGTGGTACTCCACTGGTGACCACGGATGTCTGGGTAACAATACCACCAACAGACACTGACTGTTCCCAGTCGGTAAGGAAGCTGTGTAGCCAAACCCCAATTTTCCCTGATATGCCCATGTCTTTCACCTTGTGGAGGAGGATTCCATGATCTACTTTGTCATATGCTTTAGCAAAGTCTAGATAAATGACATCTATGTTTCTATTATGTTCTAGTGCTGTTAGAACCTTTTCATGGTGGGCAAGTAGTTGTGCAAGGCATGAGCGGCCTGCTCGGAAGCCATATTGGTCTTGGTTTAATTTATCGTTTTCCTCGAGGTATGATGAAATATATTTCACTATTATCTTCTCGAGAACCTTTATGATGTGTGAGGTCAGTGCAATAGGTCTATAATTTCTTGCCTCTGGTCTCGAACCCCCTTTATATACAGGAGTTATCTTTGCTCTTTTTAGTTGTGTAAAGTAACATTTCTCATCTTATGAAATAGATAAATTGATACATGTATATACGAAAAGATAGACAATAAAATTATCTATTAGATGCCATCAACAAATTGTCGATAGATAGATAAATAGATGAGTAATAAATGAAATAATTAAGACACTTTTGTCATATTTTACAATTTTTAGTCAAAAATATACTATATGAAGTAAAATTTCTCATCTTAGCAATAAGATAAATACATATATGTATAAACCAAACGATAGACAATAAAATTATCTATTAGATGCCATCAACAAATTGTCGATAAATATATCAATAGACGAGTAATTAACAAGAAAATTAAGACACTTTTGTCATATTTTACTATTTTAGTTCAAAATATATTATATAAAGTGAAATTTCTCATCTTAGGAAATAGATAAATAGATACATGTATATACCAAAAAATAGACAATAAAATTATCTATTAGATGCCATCAACAATTTGTCGATAGATAGATAAATAGACGAGTAATTAACGAAAAAAGCGGGACACTTTGGTCATATTTTTGAATTTTTAGTAAAAAATATATTATATAAAGTGAAATTTCTCATCTTAGAAGGAGATAAATTGATACATGTATATATGAAAAGATAGACAATAAAATTATCTATTAGATGCCATTGACAAATTGTCGATAAATTGATAAATAAACGAGTAATTAACAAGAAAATTAAGACACTTTTGTCATATTTTACTATTTTTAGTCAAAAATATATTATATAAAGTGAATTTTCGAATCTTAGGAAATAGATAAATAGATACATGTATATACCAAAAGATAGATGATAAAATTATCTATTAGATGCTATCAACAAATTGTTGATAGATAGATAAATAGACGAGTAATTAACGAAAAAAGTGGTACATTTTGGTCATATTTTACAATTTTTTGTCAAAAATATAATATATGAAGTGAAATTTCTCATCTTAGGAAATAGATAAATAGATACATGAAAAAACCAAAAGATAGACAATAAAATTATCTATTAGATGCCATCAACAAATTGTCAATATATAGATAAATAGACGAGTAATAAATGAAACAATTAAGACTATTTTGTCATATTTTACAATTTTTAGTTAAAAATATATTATAATAAGTGAAATTTCTCATATTAGGAAATAGATAAATATAATACATGTATATACCAAAAAATGACGATTAAATTATTTATTAGATGACATCAACAAATTGTTGATAGATAGATAAATAGACGAGTAATAAACGAAATAATTAAGACACATTGGTAATATTTTACTATTTTTAGTCAAAAATATAATATATAAAGTGACATTTCACATCTTAGGAAATAGATAAATCGATACATGTATAAACCAAAAGATCGATGATAAAATTATCTATTAGATGCCATCAACAAATTGTTGATAGATAAATAAATAGACGAGTAATTAATGAAAAAAGTGGGACACTTCGGTCATAGTTTACAATTTTTAGTCAAAAATATATTATATAAAGTGACATTTCTCATCTTATGAAATAGATAAATTGATACATGTATATACGAAAAGATAGACAATAAAATTATCTATTAGATGCCATCAACAAATTGTCGATAGATAGATAAATAGATGAGTAATAAATGAAAAAATTTAGACACTTATGTCATATTTTACAATTTTTAGTCAAAAATATAATATATAAAGTGAAATTTCTCATCTTAGCAATAAGATAAATAGATACATGTATAAACCAAACGATAGACAATAAAATTATCTATTAGATGCCATCAACAAATTGTCGATAAATAGATAAATAGACGAGTAATTAACAAGAAAATTAAGACATATTTGTCATATTTTACCATTTTTAGTTAAAAATATATTATATAAAGTGAAATTTCTCATCTTAGGAAATAGATAAATAGGTACATGTATATACCAAAAGATAGACAATAAAATTATCTATTAGATTCCATCAACAAACTTTCAATAGATAGATAAATAGACGAGTACTAAATGAATAAATTAAGACATTTTTGTCATATTTTACCATTTTTAGTCAAAAATATATTATTTAAAGTGAAATTTCTCATCTTAGGATATAGATAAATAGATACATGTATATACCAAAAGATAGACGATAAAATTATCTATTAGATGCCATCAACAAATTGTTGATAGATAGATAAATAGACGAGTAATTAACGAAAAAATTGGGACATTTTGGTCATATTTTACAATTTTTTGTCAAAAATATAATATATGAAGTGAAATTTCTCATCTTAAGAAATAGATAAATAGATACATGAAAAAACCAAAAGATAGACAATAAAATTATCTATTAGATGCCATCAACAAATTGTCAATATTTAGATAAATAGACGAGTAATAAATGAAACAATTAAGACAATTTTGTCATATTTTACAATTTTTAGTTAAAAATATATTATAATAAGTGAAATTTCTCATATTAGGAAATAGATAAATATAATACATGTATATACCAAAAAATGACGATTAAATTATTTATTAGATGGCATCAACAAATTGTTGATAGATAGATAAATAGACGAGTAATAAACGAAATAATTAAGACACATTGGTAATATTTTACTATTTTTAGTCAAAAATATAATATATAAAGTGACATTTCACATCTTAGGAAATAGATAAATCGATACATGTATAAACCAAAAGATCGATAATAAAATTATCTATTAGATGCCATCAACAAATTGTTGATAGATAAATAAATAGACGAGTAATTAACGAAAAAATTGGGACACTTCGGTCATATTTTACAATTTTTAGTCAAAAATATATTATATAAAGTAACATTTCTCATCTTATGAAATAGATAAATTGATACATGTATATACGAAAAGATAGACAATAAAATTATCTATTAGATGCCATCAACAAATTTTCCAAAGATAAATAAATAGACGAGTAATAAATGAATAAATAAAGACACTTTGGTCATATTTTACAATTTTTAGTCAAAAATATATTATATAAAGAGACATTTCTCATCTTATAAAATAGATAAATTGATACATGTATATACGAAAAGATAGACAATAAAATTATCTATTAGATGCCATCAACAAATTGTCGATAAATAGATAAATAGATGAGTAATAAATGAAATAATTAAGACACTTTTGTCATATTTTACAATTTTTAGTCAAAAATATACAATATGAAGTAAAATTTCTCATCTTAGCAATAAGATAAATAGATACATGTATAAACCAAACGATAGACAATAAAATTATCTATTAGATGCCATCAACAAATTGTCGATACATAGATCAATAGACGAGTAATAACAAGAAAATTAAGACACTTTTGTCATATTTTACTATTTTAGTTAAAAATATATTATATAAAGTGCAATTTCTCATCTTAGGAAATAGATAAATAGATACATGTATATACCAAAAAATAGACAATAAAATTATCTATTAGATGCCATCAACAAATTGTCGATAGATAGATAAATAGACGAGTAATTAACGAAAAAAGCGGGACACTTTGGTCATATTTTTGAATTTTTAGTAAAAAATATATTATATAAAGTGAAATTTCTCATCTTAGGAAATAGATAAATTGATACATGTATATACGAAAAGATAGACAATAAAATTATCTATTAGATGCCATTGACAAATTGTCGATAAATTGATAAATAAACGAGTAATTAACAAGAAAATTAAGACACTTTTGTCATATTTTACTATTTTTAGTCAAAAACATATTATATAAAGTGAAATTTCTCATCTTAAAAAATAGATAAATAGATACATGTATATACCAAAAAATAGACTATAAAATTATCTATTAGATGCCATCAACAAATTGTTGATAAATAGATAAATAGACGAGTAATTAATGAAGAAATGGGACACTTTGGTAATATTTTACAATTTTTTGTAAAAAATATAATATATAAAGTGAAATTTCTCATCTTAGGAATAAGATAAATACATATATGTATAAACCAAACGATAGACAATAAAATTATATATTAGATGCCATCAACAAATTGTCGATAAATAGATAAATAGATGAGTAATTAACAAGAAAATTAAGACACTTTTGTCATATTTTACTAGTTTTAGTTAGAAATATATTATATAAAGTGAAATTTCTCATCTTGGGAAATAGATAAATAGATACATGTATATACCAAAAGATAGGCAATAAAATGATCTATTAGATGCCATCAACAAATTGTCGAAAGATAGATAAATAGATGAGTAATGAAACAGAAAATAAGATACTTTTGTCATATTTTACTATTTTTAGTCAAAAATATAGTATATAAAGTGAATTTTCGAATCTTAGGAAATAGATAAATAGATACATGTATATACCAAAAGATAGACGATAAAATTATCTATTAGATGCCATCAACAAATTGTTGATAGATAGATAAATAGACGAGTAATTAACGAAAAAAGTGGTACATTTTGGTCATATTTTACAATTTTTTGTCAAAAATATAATATATGAAGTGAAATTTCTTATCTTAGGAAATAGATAAATAGATACATGAAAAAACCAAAAGATAGACAATAAAATTATCTATTAGATGCCATCAACAAATTGTCAATATATAGATAAATAGACGAGTAATAAATGAAACAATTAAGACTATTTTGTCATATTTTACAATTTTTAGTTAAAAATATATTATAATAAGTGAAATTTCTCATATTAGGAAATAGATAAATATAATACATGTATATACCAAAAAATGACGATTAAATTATTTATAAGATGACATCAACAAATTGTTGATAGATAGATAAATAGACGAGTAATAAACGAAATAATTAAGACACATTGGTAATATTTTACTATTTTTAGTCAAAAATATAATATATAAAGTGACATTTCACATCTTAGGAAATAGATAAATCGATACATGTATAAACCAAAATATCGATAATAAAATTATCTATTAGATGCCATCAACAAATTGTTGATAGATAAATAAATAGACGAGTAATTAACGAAAAAATTGGGACACTTCGGTCATATTTTACAATTTTTAGTCAAAAATATATTATATAAAGTAACATTTCTCATCTTATGAAATAGATAAATTGATACATGTATATACGAAAAGATAGACAATAAAATTATCTATTAGATGCCATCAACAAATTTTCCAAATATAGATAAATAGACGAGTAATAAATGAAATAATTAAGACACTTTTGTCATATTTTACAATTTTTAGTCAAAAATATAATATATAAAGTGAAATTTCTCATCTTAGCATTAAGATAAATAGATACATGTATAAACCAAACGATAGACAATAAAATTATCTATTAGATGCCATCAACAAATTGTCGATAAATAGATAAATAGACGAGTAATTAACAAGAAAATTAAGACATATTTGTCATATTTTACCATTTTTAGTTAAAAATATATTATATAAAGTGAAATTTCTCATCTTAAGAAATAGATAAATAGGTACATGTATATACCAAAAGATCGATAATAAAATTATCTATTAGATGGTATCAACAAATTGTCGATAGATAGATAAATAGACGAGTAATTAACGAAAAAAGTGGGACACTTTGTTCATATTTTACTTTTTAGTCAAAAATATAGTATATAAAGTGGAAATTCTCATCTTAGGAAATAGATAAATATATATATGTATATACCAAAAGATAGACAATAGAATTATCTATTAGATGCCATCAACAAACTTTCAATAGATAGATAAATAGACGAGTACTAAATGAATAAATTAAGACATTTTTGTCATATTTTACCATTTTTAGTCAAAAATATATTATTTAAAGTGAAATTTCTCATCTTAGGATATAGATAAATAGATACATGTATATACCAAAAGATAGACGATAAAATTATCTATTAGATGCCATCAACAAATTGTTGATAGATAGATAAATAGACGAGTAATTAACGAAAAAATTGGGACATTTTGGTCATATTTTGCAATTTTTTGTCAAAAATATAATATATGAAGTGAAATTTCTCATCTTAGGAAATAGATAAATAGATACATGAAAAAATCAAAAGATAGACAATAAAATTATCTATTAGATGCCATCAACAAATTGTCAATATATTGATAAATAGACGAGTAATAAATGAAACAATTAAGACAATTTTGTCATATTTTACAATTTTTAGTTAAAAATATATTATAATAAGTGAAATTTCTCATATTAGGAAATAGATAAATATAATACATGTATATACCAAAAAATGACGATTAAATTATTTATTAGATGACATCAACAAATTGTTGATAGATAGATAAATACACGAGTAATAAACGAAATAATTAAGACACATTGGTAATATTTTACTATTTTTAGTCAAAAATATAATATATAAAGTGACATTTCACATCTTAGGAAATAGATAAATCGATACATGTATAAACCAAAAGATCGATAATAAAATTATCTATTAGATGCCATCAACAAATTGTTGATAGATAAATAAAAAGACGAGTAATTAACGAAAAAAGTGGGACACTTCGGTCATATTTTACAATTTTTAGTCAAAAATATATTATATAAAGTAACATTTCTCATCTTATGAAATAGATAAATTGATACATGTATATACGAAAAGATAGACAATAAAATTATCTATTAGATGCCATCAACAAATTTTCCAAAGATAGATAAATAGACGAGTAATAAATGAATAAATAAAGACACTTTGGTCATATTTTACAATTTTTAGTCAAAAATATATTATATAAAGTGACATTTCTCATCTTATAAAATAGATAAATTGATACATGTATATACGAAAAGATAGACAATAAAATTATCTATTAGATGCCATCAACAAATTGTCGATAAATAGATAAATAGACGAGTAATTAACAAGAAAATTAAGACACTTTTGTCCTATTTTACTAGTTTTAGTTAGAAATATATTATATAAAGTGAAATTTCTCATCTTGGGAAATAGATAAATAGATACATGTATATACCAAATGATAGACAATAAAATGATCTATTAGATGCCATCAACAAATTGTCGATAGATAGATAAATAGATGAGTAATAAAAAAAGAAAATAAGATACTTTTGTCATATTTTACTATTTTTAGTCAAAAATATATTATATAAAGTGAATTTTCGAATCTTAGGAAATAGATAAATAGATACATGTATATACCAAAAGATAGATGATAAAATTATCTATTAGATGCTATCAACAAATTGTTGATAGATAGATAAATAGACGAGTAATTAACGAAAAAAGTGGTACATTTTGGTCATATTTTACAATTTTTTGTCAAAAATATAATATATGAAGTGAAATTTCTCATCTTAGGAAATAGATAAATAGATACATGAAAAAACCAAAAGATAGACAATAAAAATATCTATTAGATGCCATCAACAAATTGTCAATATATAGATAAATAGACGAGTAATAAATGAAACAATTAAGACAATTTTGTCATATTTTACAATTTTTAGTTAAAAATATATTATAATAAGTGAAATTTCTCATATTAGGAAATAGATAAATATAATACATGTATATACCAAAAAATGACGATTAAATTATTTATTAGATGACATCAACAAATTGTTGATAGATAGATAAATACACGAGTAATAAACGAAATAATTAAGACACATTGGTAATATTTTACTATTTTTAGTCAAAAATATAATATATAAAGTGACATTTCACATCTTAGGAAATAGATAAATCGATACATGTATAAACCAAAAGATCGATAATAAAATTATCTATTAGATGCCATCAACAAATTGTTGATAGATAAATAAATAGACGAGTAATTAACGAAAAAAGTGGGACACTTCGGTCATATTTTACAATTTTTAGTCAAAAATATATTATATAAAGTAACATTTCTCATCTTATGAAATAGATAAATTGATACATGTATATACGAAAAGATAGACAATAAAATTATCTATTAGATGCCATCAACAAATTTTCCAAAGATAGATAAATAGACGAGTAATAAATGAATAAATAAAGACACTTTGGTCATATTTTACAATTTTTAGTCAAAAATATATTATATAAAGTGACATTTCTCATCTTATAAAATAGATAAATTGATACATGTATATACGAAAAGATAGACAATAAAATTATCTATTAGATGCCATCAACAAATTGTCGATAAATAGATAAATAGACGAGTAATTAACAAGAAAATTAAGACACTTTTGTCATATTTTACTAGTTTTAGTTAGAAATATATTATATAAAGTGAAATTTCGAATCTTAGGAAATAGATAAATAGATACATGTATATACCAAAAGATAGATGATAAAATTATCTATTAGATGCTATCAACAAATTGTTGATAGATAGATAAATAGACGAGTAATTAACGAAAAAAGTGGTACATTTTGGTCATATTTTACAATTTTTTGTCAAAAATATAATATATGAAGTGAAATTTCTCATCTTAGGAAATAGATAAATAGATACATGAAAAAACCAAAAGATAGACAATAAAATTATCTATTAGATGCCATCAACAAATTGTCAATATATAGATAAATAGACGAGTAATAATTGAAACAATTAAGACAATTTTGTCATATTTTACAATTTTTAGTTAAAAATATATTATAATAAGTGAAATTTCTCATATTAGGAAATAGATAAATATAATACATGTATATACCAAAAAATTACGATTAAATTATTTATTAGATGACATCAACAAATTGTTGAAAGATAGATAAATACACGAGTAATAAACGAAATAATTAAGACACATTGGTAATATTTTACTATTTTTAGTCAAAAATATAATATATAAAGTGACATTTCACATCTTAGGAAATAGATAAATCGATACATGTATAAACCAAAAGATCGATGATAAAATTATCTATTAGATGCCATCAACAAATTGTTGATAGATAAATAAATAGACGAGTAATTAACGAAAAAAGTGGGACACTTCGGTCATATTTTACAATTTTTAGTCAAAAATATATTATATAAAGTGACATTTCTCATCTTATGAAATAGATAAATTGATACATGTATATACGAAAAGATAGACAATAAAATTATCTATTAGATGCCATCAACAAATTTTCCATAGATAGATAAATAGACGAGTAATAAATGAATAAATAAAGACACTTTGGTCATATTTTACAATTTTTAGTCAAAAATATATTATATAAAGTGACATTTCTCATCTTATAAAATAGATAAATTGATACATGTATATACGAAAAGATAGACAATAAAATTATCTATTAGATGCCATCAACAAATTGTCGATAGATAGATAAATAGATGAGTAATAAATGAAATAATTAAGACACTTTTGTCATATTTTACAATTTTTAGTCAAAAATATAATATATAAAGTGAAATTTCTCATCTTAGCAATAAGATAAATAGATACATGTATAAACCAAACGATAGACAATAAAATTATCTATTAGATACCATCAACAAATTGTCGATAAATAGATAAATAGACGAGTAATTAACAAGAAAATTAAGACATATTTGTCATATTTTACCATTTTTAGTTAAAAATATATTATATAAAGTGAAATTTCTCATCTTAGGAAATAGATAAATAGGTACATGTATATACCAAAAGATCGATAATAAAATTATCTATTAGATGGTATCAACAAATTGTCGATAGATAGATAAATAGACGAGTAATTAACGAAAAAAGTGGGACACTTTGGTCATATTTTACTATTTTTAGTCAAAAATATATTATATAAAGTGGAAATTCTCATCTTAGGAAATAGATAAATATATATATATATGTATATACCAAAAGATAGACAATAGAATTATTTGTTAGATGCCATCAACAAACTTTCAATAGATAGATAAATAGACGAGTACTAAATGAATAAATTAAGACATTTTTGTCATATTTTACCATTTTTAGTCAAAAATATATTATTTAAAGTGAAATTTCTCATCTTAGGATATAGATAAATAGATAAATGTATATACCAAAAGATAGACGATAAAATTATCTATTAGATGCCATCAACAAATTGTTGATAGATAGATAAATAGACGAGTAATTAACGAAAAAATTGGGACATTTTGGTCATATTTTGCAATTTTTTGTCAAAAATATAATATATGAAGTGAAATTTCTCATCTTAGGAAATAGATAAATAGATACATGAAAAAACCAAAAGATAGACAATAAAATTATCTATTAGATGCCATCAACAAATTGTCAATATATTGATAAATAGACGAGTAATAAATGAAACAATTAAGACAATTTTGTCATATTTTACAATTTTTAGTTAAAAATATATTATAATAAGTGAAATTTCTCATATTAGGAAATAGATAAATGTAATACATGTATATACCAAAAAATGACGATTAAATTATTTATTAGATGACATCAACAAATTGTTGATAGATAGATAAATACACGAGTAATAAACGAAATAATTAAGACACATTGGTAATATTTTACTATTTTTAGTCAAAAATATAATATATAAAGTGACATTTCACATCTTAGGAAATAGATAAATCGATACATGTATAAACCAAAAGATCGATAATAAAATTATCTATTAGATGCCATCAACAAATTGTTAATAGATAAATAAAAAGACGAGTAATTAACGAAAAAAGTGGGACACTTCGGTCATATTTTACAATTTTTAGTCAAAAATATATTATATAAAGTAACATTTCTCATCTTATGAAATAGATAAATTGATACATGTATATACGAAAAGATAGACAATAAAATTATCTATTAGATGCCATCAACAAATTCTCCAAAGATAGATAAATAGACGAGTAATAAATGAATAAATAAAGACACTTTGGTCATATTTTACAATTTTTAGTCAAAAATATATTATATAAAGTGACATTTCTCATCTTATAAAATAGATAAATTGATACATGTATATACGAAAAGATAGACAATAAAATTATCTATTAGATGCCATCAACAAATTGTCGATAAATAGATAAATAGACGAGTAATTAACAAGAAAATTAAGACACTTTTGTCCTATTTTACTAGTTTTAGTTAGAAATATAGTATATAAAGTGAAATTTCTCATCTTGGGAAATAGATAAATAGATACATGTATATACCAAAAGATAGACAATAAAATGATCTATTAGATGCCATCAACAAATTGTCGATAGATAGATAAATAGATGAGTAATAAAAAAAGAAAATAAGATACTTTTGTCATATTTTACTATTTTTAGTCAAAAATATATTATATAAAGTGAATTTTCGAATCTTAGGAAATAGATAAATAGATACATGTATATACCAAAAGATAGATGATAAAATTATCTATTAGATGCTATCAACAAATTGTTGATAGATAGATAAATAGACGAGTAATTAACGAAAAAAGTGGTACATTTTGGTCATATTTTACAATTTTTTGTCAAAAATATAATATATGAAGTGAAATTTCTCATCTTACGAAATAGATAAATAGATACATGAAAAAACCAAAAGATAGACAATAAAATTATCTATTAGATGCCATCAACAAATTGTCAATATATAGATAAATAGACGAGTAATAAATGAAACAATTAAGACAATTTTGTCATATTTTACAATTTTTAGTTAAAAATATATTATAATAAGTGAAATTTCTCATATTAGGAAATAGATAAATATAATACATGTATATACCAAAAAATGACGATTAAATTATTTATTAGATGACATCAACAAATTGTTGATAGATAGATAAATACACGAGTAATAAACGAAATAATTAAGACACATTGGTAATATTTTACTATTTTTAGTCAAAAATATAATATATAAAGTGACATTTCACATCTTAGGAAATAGATAAATCGATACATGTATAAACCAAAAGATCGATAATAAAATTATCTATTAGATGCCATCAACAAATTGTTGATAGATAAATAAATAGACGAGTAATTAACAAAAAAATTGGGACACTTCGGTCATATTTTACAATTTTTAGTCAAAAATATATTATATAAAGTAACATTTCTCATCTTATGAAATAGATAAATTGATACATGTATATACGAAAAGATAGACAATAAAATTATCTATTAGATGCCATCAACAAATTTTCCAAATATAGATAAATAGACGAGTAATAAATGAAATAATTAAGACACTTTTGTCATATTTTACAATTTTTAGTCAAAAATATAATATATAAAGTGAAATTTCTCATCTTAGCAATAAGATAAATAGATACATGTATAAACCAAACGATAGACAATAAAATTATCTATTAGATGCCATCAACAAATTGTCGATAAATAGATAAATAGACGAGTAATTAACAAGAAAATTAAGACATATTTGTCATATTTTACCATTTTTAGTTAAAAATATATTATATAAAGTGAAATTTCTCATCTTAGGGAATAGATAAATAGGTACATGTATATACCAAAAGATCGATAATAAAATTATCTATTAGATGGTATCAACAAATTGTCGATAGATAGATAAATAGAGGAGTAATTAACGAAAAAAGTGGGACACTTTGTTCATATTTTACTTTTTAGTCAAAAATATATTATATAAAGTGGAAATTCTCATCTTAGGAAATAGATAAATATATATATGTATATACCAAAAGATAGACAATAGAATTATCTATTAGATGCCATCAACAAACTTTCAATAGATAGATAAATAGACGAGTACTAAATGAATAAATTAAGACATTTTTGTCATATTTTACCATTTTTAGTCAAAAATATATTATTTAAAGTGAAATTTCTCATCTTAGGATATAGATAAATAGATACATGTATATACCAAAAGATAGACGATAAAATTATCTATTAGATGCCATCAACAAATTGTTGATAGATAGATAAATAGACGAGTAATTAACAAAAAAATTGGGACATTTTGGTCATATTTTGCAATTTTTTGTCAAAAATATAATATATGAAGTGAAATTTCTCATCTTAGGAAATAGATAAATAGATACATGAAAAAATCAAAAGATAGACAATAAAATTATCTATTAGATGCCATCAACAAATTGTCAATATATTGATAAATAGACGAGTAATAAATGAAACAATTAAGACAATTTTGTCATATTTTACAATTTTTAGTTAAAAATATATTATAATAAGTGAAATTTCTCATATTAGGAAATAGATAAATATAATACATGTATATACCAAAAAATGACGATTAAATTATTTATTAGATGACATCAACAAATTGTTGATAGATAGATAAATACACGAGTAATAAACGAAATAATTAAGACACATTGGTAATATTTTACTATTTTTAGTCAAAAATATAATATATAAAGTGACATTTCACATCTTAGGAAATAGATAAATCGATACATGTATAAACCAAAAGATCGATAATAAAATTATCTATTAGATGCCATCAACAAATTGTTGATAGATAAATAATAAGACGAGTAATTAACGAAAAAAGTGGGACACTTCGGTCATATTTTACAATTTTTAGTCAAAAATATATTATATAAAGTAACATTTCTCATCTTATGAAATAGATAAATTGATACATGTATATACGAAAAGATAGACAATAAAATTATCTATTAGATGCCATCAACAAATTTTCCAAAGATAGATAAATAGACGAGTAATAAATGAATAAATAAAGACACTTTGGTCATATTTTACAATTTTTAGTCAAAAATATATTATATAAAGTGACATTTCTCATCTTATAAAATAGATAAATTGATACATGTATATACGAAAAGATAGACAATAAAATTATCTATTAGATGCCATCAACAAATTGTCGATAGATAGATAAATAGATGAGTAATAAATGAAATAATTAAGACACTTTTGTCATATTTTACAATTTTTAGTCAAAAATATAATATATAAAGTGAAATTTCTCATCTTAGCAATAAGATAAATAGATACATGTATATACCAAAAGATAGACAATAAAATGATCTATTAGATGCCATCAACAAATTGTCGATAGATAGATAAATAGATGAGTAATAAAAAAAGAAAATAAGATACTTTTGTCATATTTTACTATTTTTAGTCAAAAATATATTATATAAAGTGAATTTTCGAATCTTAGGAAATAGATAAATAGATACATGTATATACCAAAAGATAGATGATAAAATTATCTATTAGATGCTATCAACAAATTGTTGATAGATAGATAAATAGACGAGTAATTAACGAAAAAAGTGGTACATTTTGGTCATATTTTACAATTTTTTGTCAAAAATATAATATATGAAGTGAAATTTCTCATCTTACGAAATAGATAAATAGATACATGAAAAAACCAAAAGATAGACAATAAAATTATCTATTAGATGCCATCAACAAATTGTCAATATATAGATAAATAGACGAGTAATAAATGAAACAATTAAGACAATTTTGTCATATTTTACAATTTTTAGTTAAAAATATATTATAATAAGTGAAATTTCTCATATTAGGAAATAGATAAATATAATACATGTATATACCAAAAAATGACGATTAAATTATTTATTAGATGACATCAACAAATTGTTGATAGATAGATAAATACACGAGTAATAAACGAAATAATTAAGACACATTGGTAATATTTTACTATTTTTAGTCAAAAATATAATATATATAGTGACATTTCACATCTTAGGAAATAGATAAATCGATACATGTATAAACCAAAAGATCGATAATAAAATTATCTATTAGATGCCATCAACAAATTGTTGATAGATAAATAAATAGACGAGTAATTAACGAAAAAAGTGGGACACTTCGGTCATATTTTACAATTTTTAGTCAAAAATATATTATATAAAGTAACATTTCTCATCTTATGAAATAGATAAATTGATACATGTATATACGAAAAGATAGACAATAAAATTATCTATTAGATGCCATCAACAAATTTTCCAAAGATAGATAAATAGACGAGTAATAAATGAATAAATAAAGACACTTTGGTCATATTTTACAATTTTTAGTCAAAAATATATTATATAAAGTGACATTTCTCATCTTATAAAATAGATAAATTGATACATGTATATACGAAAAGATAGACAATAAAATTATCTATTAGATGCCATCAACAAATTGTCGATAAATAGATAAATAGACGAGTAATTAACAAGAAAATTAAGACACTTTTGTCATATTTTACTAGTTTTAGTTAGAAATATATTATATAAAGTGAAATTTCTCATCTTGGGAAATAGATAAATAGATACATGTATATACCAAAAGATAGGCAATAAAATGATCTATTAGATGCCATCAACAAATTGTCGATAGATAGATAAATAGATGAGTAATAAAAAAAGAAAATAAGATACTTTTGTCATATTTTACTATTTTTAGTCAAAAATATATTATATAAAGTGAATTTTCGAATCTTAGGAAATAGATAAATAGATACATGTATATACCAAAAGATAGATGATAAAATTATCTATTAGATGCCATCAACAAATTGTCGATAGATAGATAAATAGACGAGTAATTAACGAAAAAAGTGGTACATTTTGGTCATATTTTACAATTTTTTGTCAAAAATATAATATATGAAGTGAAATTTCTCATCTTAGGAAATAGATAAATTGATACATGTATATACGAAAAGATAGACAATAAAATTATCTATTAGATGCCATTGACAAATTGTCGATAAATTGATAAATAAACGAGTAATTAACAAGAAAATTAAGACACTTTTGTCATATTTTACTATTTTTAGTCAAAAACATGTTATATAAAGTGAAATTTCTCATCTTAAAAAATAGATAAATAGATACATATATATACCAAAAAATAGACTATAAAATTATCTATTACATGCCATCAACAAATTGTTGATAAATAGATAAATAGACGAGTAATTAATGAAGAAATGGGACACTTTGGTAATATTTTACAATTTTTTGTAAAAAATATAATATATAAAGTGAAATTTCTCATCTTAGGAATAAGATAAATACATATATGTATAAACCAAACGATAGACAATAAAATTATCTATTAGATGACATCAACAAATTGTTGATAGATAGATAAATAGACGAGTAATAAACGAAATAATTAAGACACATTGGTAATATTTTACTATTTTTAGTCAAAAATATAATATATAAAGTGACATTTCACATCTTAGGAAATAGATAAATCGATACATGTATAAACCAAAAGATCGATAATAAAATTATCTATTAGATGCCATCAACAAATTGTTGATAAATAAATAAATAGACGAGTAATTAACGAAAAAAGTGGGACACTTCGGTCATATTTTACAATTTTTAGTCAAAAATATATTATTTAAAGTGAAATTTCTCATCTTAGGATATAGATAAATAGATACATGTATATACCAAAAGATAGACGATAAAATTATCTATTAGATGCCATCAACAAATTGTTGATAGATAGATAAATAGACGAGTAATTAACGAAAAAATTGGGACATTTTGGTCATATTTTGCAATTTTTTGTCAAAAACATAATATATGAAGTGAAATTTCTCATCTTAGGAAATAGATTAATAGATACATGAAAAAACCAAAAGATAGACAATAAAATTATCTATTAGATGCCATCAACAAATTGTCAATATATAGATAAATAGACGAGTAATAAATGAAACAATTAAGACAATTTTGTCATATTTTACAATTTTTAGTTAAAAATATATTATAATAAGTGAAATTTCTCATATTAGGAAATAGATAAATATGATACATGTATATACCAAAAAATGACGATTAAATTATTTATTAGATGACATCAACAAATTGTTGATAGATAGATAAATACACGAGTAATAAACGAAATAATTAAGACACATTGGTAATATTTTACTATTTTTAGTCAAAAATATAATATATAAAGTGACATTTCACATCTTAGGAAATAGATAAATCGATACATGTATAAACCAAAAGATCGATAATAAAATTATCTATTAGATGTCATCAACAAATTGTTGATAGATAAATAAATAGACGAGTAATTAACGAAAAAAGTGGGACACTTCGGTCATATTTTACAATTTTTAGTCAAAAATATATTATATAAAGTAACATTTCTCATCTTATGAAATAGATAAATTGATGCATGTATATACGAAAAGATAGACAATAAAATTATCTATTAGATGCCATCAACAAATTTTCCAAAGATAGATAAATAGACGAGTAATAAATGAATAAATAAAGACACTTTGGTCATATTTTACAATTTTTAGTCAAAAATATATTATATAAAGTGACATTTCTCATCTTATAAAATAGATAAATTGATATATGTATATACGAAAAGATAGACAATAAAATTATCTATTAGATGCCATCAACAAATTGTCGATAGATAGATAAATAGATGAGTAATAAATGAAATAATTAAGACACTTTTGTCATATTTTACAATTTTTAGTCAAAAATATACTATATGAAGTGAAATTTCTCATCTTAGCAATAAGATAAATACATATATGTATAAACCAAACGATAGACAATAAAATTATCTATTAGATGCCATCAACAAATTGTCGATACATAGATCAATAGACGAGTAATAACAAGAAAATTAAGACACTTTTGTCATATTTTACTATTTTAGTTAAAAATATATTATATAAAGTGCAATTTCTCATCTTAGGAAATAGATAAATAGATACATGTATATACCAAAAAATAGACAATAAAATTATCTATTAGATGCCATCAACAAATTGTCGATAGATAGATAAATAGACGAGTAATTAACGAAAAAAGCGGGACACTTTGGTCATATTTTTGAATTTTTAGTAAAAAATATATTATATAAAGTGAAATTTCTCATCTTAGGAAATAGATAAATTGATACATGTATATACGAAAAGATAGACAATAAAATTATCTATTAGATGCCATTGACAAATTGTCGATAAATTGATAAATAAACGAGTAATTAACAAGAAAATTAAGACACTTTTGTCATATTTTACTATTTTTAGTCAAAAACATGTTATATAAAGTGAAATTTCTCATCTTAAAAAATAGATAAATAGATACATGTATATACCAAAAAATAGACTATAAAATTATCTATTACATGCCATCAACAAATTGTTGATAAATAGATAAATAGACGAGTAATTAATGAAGAAATGGGACACTTTGGTAATATTTTACAATTTTTTGTAAAAAATATAATATATAAAGTGAAATTTCTCATCTTAGGAATAAGATAAATACATATATGTATAAACCAAACGATAGACAATAAAATTATCTATTAGATGACATCAACAAATTGTTGATAGATAGATAAATAGACGAGTAATAAACGAAATAATTAAGACACATTGGTAATATTTTACTATTTTTAGTCAAAAATATAATATATAAAGTGACATTTCACATCTTAGGAAATAGATAAATCGATACATGTATAAACCAAAAGATCAATAATAAAATTATCTATTAGATGCCATCAACAAATTGTTGATAAATAAATAAATAGACGAGTAATTAACGAAAAAAGTGGGACACTTCGGTCATATTTTACAATTTTTAGTCAAAAATATATTATATAAAGTGACATTTCTCATCTTATGAAATAGATAAATTGATACATGTATATACGAAAAGATAGACAATAAAATTATCTATTAGATGCCATCAACAAACTTTCCATAGATAGATAAATAGACGAGTAATAAATGAATAAATAAAGACACTTTGGTCATATTTTACAATTTTTAGTCAAAAATATATTATATAAAGTGACATTTCTCATCTTATAAAATAGATAAATTGATACATGTATATACGAAAAGATAGACAATAAAATTATCTATTAGATGCCATCAACAAATTGTCGATAGATAGATAAATAGATGAGTAATAAATGAAATAATTAAGACACTTTTGTCATATTTTACAATTTTTAGTCAAAAATATAATATATAAAGTGAAATTTCTCATCTTAGCAATAAGATAAATAGATACATGTATAAACCAAACGATATACAATAAAATTATCTATTAGATGCCATCAACAAATTGTCGATAAATAGATAAATAGACGAGTAATTAACAAGAAAATTAAGACATATTTGTCATATTTTACCATTTTTAGTTAAAAATATATTATATAAAGTGAAATTTCTCATCTTAGGAAATAGATAAATAGGTACATGTATATACCAAAAGATTGACAATAAAATTATCTATTAGATGGTATCAACAAATTGTCGATAGATAGATAAATAGACGAGTAAATAACGAAAAAAGTGGGACACTTTGGTCATATTTTACTATTTTTAGTCAAAAATATATTATATAAAGTGGAAATTCTCATCTTAGGAAATAGATAAATATATATAAGTATATACCAAAAGATAGACAATAGAATTATCTATAAGATGCCATCAACAAACTTTCAATAGATAGATAAATAGACGAGTACTAAATGAATAAATTAAGACATTTTTGTCATATTTTACCATTTTTAGTCAAAAATATATTATTTAAAGTGAAATTTCTCATCTTAGGATATAGATAAATAGATACATGTATATACCAAAAGATAGACGATAAAATTATCTATTAGATGCCATCAACAAATTGTTGATAGATAGATAAATAGACGAGTAATTAACGAAAAAATTGGGACATTTTGGTCATATTTTGCAATTTTTTGTCAAAAATATAATATATGAAGTGAAATTTCTCATCTTAGGAAATAGATTAATAGATACATGAAAAAAACAAAAGATAGACAATAAAATTATCTATTAGATGCCATCAACAAATTGTCAATATATAGATAAATAGACGAGTAATAAATGAAACAATTAAGACAATTTTGTCATATTTTACAATTTTTAGTTAAAAATATATTATAATAAGTGAAATTTCTCATATTAGGAAATAGATAAATATAATACATGTATATACCAAAAAATGACGATTAAATTATTTATTAGATGACATCAACAAATTGTTGATAGATAGATAAATACACGAGTAATAAACGAAATAATTAAGACACATTGGTAATATTTTACTATTTTTAGTCAAAAATATAATATATAAAGTGACATTTCACATCTTAGGAAATAGATAAATCGATACATGTATAAACCAAAAGATCGATAATAAAATTATCTATTAGATGCCATCAACAAATTGTTGATAGATAAATAAATAGACGAGTAATTAACGAAAAAAGTGGGACACTTCGGTCATATTTTACAATTTTTAGTCAAAAATATATTATATAAAGTAACATTTCTCATCTTATGAAATAGATAAATTGATGCATGTATATACGAAAAGATAGACAATAAAATTATCTATTAGATGCCATCAACAAATTGTCGATAGATAGATAAATAGATGAGTAATAAATGAAATAATTAAGACACTTTTGTCATATTTTACAATTTTTAGTCAAAAATATACTATATGAAGTGAAATTTCTCATCTTATAAAATAGATAAATTGATATATGTATATACGAAAAGATAGACAATAAAATTATCTATTAGATGCCATCAACAAATTGTCGATAGATAGATAAATAGATGAGTAATAAATGAAATAATTAAGACACTTTTGTCATATTTTACAATTTTTAGTCAAAAATATACTATATGAAGTGAAATTTCTCATCTTAGCAATAAGATAAATACATATATGTATAAACCAAACGATAGACAATAAAATTATCTATTAGATGCCATCAACAAATTGTCGATACATAGATCAATAGACGAGTAATAACAAGAAAATTAAGACACTTTTGTCATATTTTACTATTTTAGTTAAAAATATATTATATAAAGTGCAATTTCTCATCTTAGGAAATAGATAAATAGATACATGTATATACCAAAAAATAGACAATAAAATTATCTATTAGATGCCATCAACAAATTGTCGATAGATAGATAAATAGACGAGTAATTAACGAAAAAAGCGGGACACTTTGGTCATATTTTTGAATTTTTAGTAAAAAATATATTATATAAAGTGAAATTTCTCATCTTAGGAAATAGATAAATTGATACATGTATATACGAAAAGATAGACAATAAAATTATCTATTAGATGCCATTGACAAATTGTCGATAAATTGATAAATAAACGAGTAATTAACAAGAAAATTAAGACACTTTTGTCATATTTTACTATTTTTAGTCAAAAACATGTTATATAAAGTGAAATTTCTCATCTTAAAAAATAGATAAATAGATACATGTATATACCAAAAAATAGACTATAAAATTATCTATTACATGCCATCAACAAATTGTTGATAAATAGATAAATAGACGAGTAATTAATGAAGAAATGGGACACTTTGGTAATATTTTACAATTTTTTGTAAAAAATATAATATATAAAGTGAAATTTCTCATCTTAGGAATAAGATAAATACATATATGTATAAACCAAACGATAGACAATAAAATTATCTATTAGATGACATCAACAAATTGTTGATAGATAGATAAATAGACGAGTAATAAACGAAATAATTAAGACACATTGGTAATATTTTACTATTTTTAGTCAAAAATATAATATATAAAGTGACATTTCACATCTTAGGAAATAGATAAATCGATACATGTATAAACCAAAAGATCAATAATAAAATTATCTATTAGATGCCATCAACAAATTGTTGATAAATAAATAAATAGACGAGTAATTAACGAAAAAAGTGGGACACTTCGGTCATATTTTACAATTTTTAGTCAAAAATATATTATATAAAGTGACATTTCTCATCTTATGAAATAGATAAATTGATACATGTATATACGAAAAGATAGACAATAAAATTATCTATTAGATGCCATCAACAAACTTTCCATAGATAGATAAATAGACGAGTAATAAATGAATAAATAAAGACACTTTGGTCATATTTTACAATTTTTAGTCAAAAATATATTATATAAAGTGACATTTCTCATCTTATAAAATAGATAAATTGATACATGTATATACGAAAAGATAGACAATAAAATTATCTATTAGATGCCATCAACAAATTGTCGATAGATAGATAAATAGATGAGTAATAAATGAAATAATTAAGACACTTTTGTCATATTTTACAATTTTTAGTCAAAAATATAATATATAAAGTGAAATTTCTCATCTTAGCAATAAGATAAATAGATACATGTATAAACCAAACGATATACAATAAAATTATCTATTAGATGCCATCAACAAATTGTCGATAAATAGATAAATAGACGAGTAATTAACAAGAAAATTAAGACATATTTGTCATATTTTACCATTTTTAGTTAAAAATATATTATATAAAGTGAAATTTCTCATCTTAGGAAATAGATAAATAGGTACATGTATATACCAAAAGATTGACAATAAAATTATCTATTAGATGGTATCAACAAATTGTCGATAGATAGATAAATAGACGAGTAAATAACGAAAAAAGTGGGACACTTTGGTCATATTTTACTATTTTTAGTCAAAAATATATTATATAAAGTGGAAATTCTCATCTTAGGAAATAGATAAATATATATAAGTATATACCAAAAGATAGACAATAGAATTATCTATAAGATGCCATCAACAAACTTTCAATAGATAGATAAATAGACGAGTACTAAATGAATAAATTAAGACATTTTTGTCATATTTTACCATTTTTAGTCAAAAATATATTATTTAAAGTGAAATTTCTCATCTTAGGATATAGATAAATAGATACATGTATATACCAAAAGATAGACGATAAAATTATCTATTAGATGCCATCAACAAATTGTTGATAGATAGATAAATAGACGAGTAATTAACGAAAAAATTGGGACATTTTGGTCATATTTTGCAATTTTTTGTCAAAAATATAATATATGAAGTGAAATTTCTCATCTTAGGAAATAGATTAATAGATACATGAAAAAAACAAAAGATAGACAATAAAATTATCTATTAGATGCCATCAACAAATTGTCAATATATAGATAAATAGACGAGTAATAAATGAAACAATTAAGACAATTTTGTCATATTTTACAATTTTTAGTTAAAAATATATTATAATAAGTGAAATTTCTCATATTAGGAAATAGATAAATATAATACATGTATATACCAAAAAATGACGATTAAATTATTTATTAGATGACATCAACAAATTGTTGATAGATAGATAAATACACGAGTAATAAACGAAATAATTAAGACACATTGGTAATATTTTACTATTTTTAGTCAAAAATATAATATATAAAGTGACATTTCACATCTTAGGAAATAGATAAATCGATACATGTATAAACCAAAAGATCGATAATAAAATTATCTATTAGATGCCATCAACAAATTGTTGATAGATAAATAAATAGACGAGTAATTAACGAAAAAAGTGGGACACTTCGGTCATATTTTACAATTTTTAGTCAAAAATATATTATATAAAGTAACATTTCTCATCTTATGAAATAGATAAATTGATGCATGTATATACGAAAAGATAGACAATAAAATTATCTATTAGATGCCATCAACAAATTGTCGATAGATAGATAAATAGATGAGTAATAAATGAAATAATTAAGACACTTTTGTCATATTTTACAATTTTTAGTCAAAAATATACTATATGAAGTGAAATTTCTCATCTTATAAAATAGATAAATTGATATATGTATATACGAAAAGATAGACAATAAAATTATCTATTAGATGCCATCAACAAATTGTCGATAGATAGATAAATAGATGAGTAATAAATGAAATAATTAAGACACTTTTGTCATATTTTACAATTTTTAGTCAAAAATATACTATATGAAGTGAAATTTCTCATCTTAGCAATAAGATAAATACATATATGTATAAACCAAACGATAGACAATAAAATTATCTATTAGATGCCATCAACAAATTGTCGATACATAGATCAATAGACGAGTAATAACAAGAAAATTAAGACACTTTTGTCATATTTTACTATTTTAGTTAAAAATATATTATATAAAGTGCAATTTCTCATCTTAGGAAATAGATAAATAGATACATGTATATACCAAAAAATAGACAATAAAATTATCTATTAGATGCCATCAACAAATTGTCGATAGATAGATAAATAGACGAGTAATTAACGAAAAAAGCGGGACACTTTGGTCATATTTTTGAATTTTTAGTAAAAAATATATTATATAAAGTGAAATTTCTCATCTTAGGAAATAGATAAATTGATACATGTATATACGAAAAGATAGACAATAAAATTATCTATTAGATGCCATTGACAAATTGTCGATAAATTGATAAATAAACGAGTAATTAACAAGAAAATTAAGACACTTTTGTCATATTTTACTATTTTTAGTCAAAAACATGTTATATAAAGTGAAATTTCTCATCTTAAAAAATAGATAAATAGATACATGTATATACCAAAAAATAGACTATAAAATTATCTATTACATGCCATCAACAAATTGTTGATAAATAGATAAATAGACGAGTAATTAATGAAGAAATGGGACACTTTGGTAATATTTTACAATTTTTTGTAAAAAATATAATATATAAAGTGAAATTTCTCATCTTAGGAATAAGATAAATACATATATGTATAAACCAAACGATAGACAATAAAATTATCTATTAGATGACATCAACAAACTGTTGATAGATAGATAAATAGACGAGTAATAAACGAAATAATTAAAACACATTGGTAATATTTTACTATTTTTAGTCAAAAATATAATATATAAAGTGACATTTCACATCTTAGGAAATAGATAAATCGATACATGTATAAACCAAAAGATCGATAATAAAATTATCTATTAGATGCCATCAACAAATTGTTGATAGATAAATAAATAGACGAGTAATTAACGAAAAAAGTGGGACACTTCGGTCATATTTTACAATTTTTAGTCAAAAATATATTATATAAAGTGACATTTCTCATCTTATGAAATAGATAAATTGATACATGTATATACGAAAAGATAGACAATAAAATTATCTATTAGATGCCAACAACAAATTTTCCATAGATAGATAAATAGACGAGTAATAAATGAATAAATAAAGACACTTTGGTCATATTTTACAATTTTTAGTCAAAAATATATTATATAAAGTGACATTTCTCATCTTATAAAATAGATAAATTGATACATGTATATACGAAAAGATAGACAATAAAATTATCTATTAGATGCCATCAACAAATTGTCGATAGATAGATAAATAGATGAGTAATAAATGAAATAATTAAGACACTTTTGTCATATTTTACAATTTTTAGTCAAAAATATAATATATAAAGTGAAATTTCTCATCTTAGCAATAAGATAAATAGATACATGTATAAACCAAACGATAGACAATAAAATTATCTATTAGATGCCATCAACAAATTGTCGATAAATAGATCAATAGACGAGTAATTAACAAGAAAATTAAGACACTTTTGTCATATTTAACTATTTTAGTTAAAAATATATTATATAAAGTGAAATTTCTCATCTTAGGAAATAGATAAATAGATACATGTATATACCAAATGATAGACAATAAAATTATCTATTAGATGCCATCAACAAATTGTCGATGGATAGATAAATAGACGAGTAATTAACGAAAAAAGCGGGACACTTTGGTCATATTTTTGAATTTTTAGTAAAAAATATATTATATAAAGTGAAATTTCTCATCTTAGGAAATAGATAAATTGATACATGTATATACGAAAAGATACACAATAAAATTATCTATTAGATGCCATTGACAAATTGTCGATAAATTGATAAATAAACGAGTAATTAACAAGAAAATTAAGACACTTTTGTCATATTTTACTATTTTTAGTCAAAAACATATTATATAAAGTGAAATTTCTCATCTTAAAAAATAGATAAATAGATACATGTATATACCAAAAAATAGACGATAAAATTATCTATTAGATGCCATCAACAAATTGTTGATAAATAGATAAATAGACGAGTAATTAATGAAGAAATGGGACACTTTGGTAATATTTTATAATTTTTTGTAAAAAATATAATATATAAAGTGAAATTTCTCATCTTAGGAATAAGATAAATACATATATGTATAAACCAAACGATAGACAATAAAATTATCTATTAGATGCCATCAACAAATTGTCGATAAATAGATAAATAGACGAGTAATTAACAAGAAAATTAAGACACTTTTGTCATATTTTACTAGTTTTAGTTAGAAATATATTATATAAAGTGAAATTTCTCATCTTGGGAAATAGATAAATAGATACATGTATATACCAAAAGATAGGCAATAAAATGATCTATTAGATGCCATCAACAAATTGTCGATAGATAGATAAATAGATGAGTAATAAAAAAGAAAATAAGATACTTTTGTCATATTTTACTATTTTTAGTCAAAAATATATTATATAAAGTGAATTTTCGAATCTTAGGAAATAGATAAATAGATACATGTATATACCAAAAGATAGACGATAAAATTATCTATTAGATGCCATCAACAAATTGTTGATAGATAGATAAATAGACGAGTAATTAACAAAAAAAGTGGTACATTTTGGTCATATTTTACAATTTTTTGTCAAAAATATAATATATGAAGTGAAATTTCTCATCTTAGGAAATAGATAAATAGATACATGAAAAAACCAAAAGATAGACAATAAAATTATCTATTAGATGCCATCAACAAATTGTCAATATATAGATAAATAGACGAGTAATAAATGAAACAATTAAGACAATTTTGTCATATTTTACAATTTTTAGTTAAAAATATATTATAATAAGTGAAATTTCTCATATTACGAAATAGATAAATATAATACATGTATATACCAAAAAATGACGATTAAATTATTTATTAGATGACATCAACAAATTGTTGATAGATAGATAAATAGACGAGTAATAAACGAAATAATTAAGACACATTGGTAATATTTTACTATTTTTAGTCAAAAATATAATATATAAAGTGACATTTCACATCTTAGGAAATAGATAAATCGATACATGTATAAACCAAAAGATCGATAATAAAATTATCTATTAGATGACATCAACAAATTGTTGATAGATAAATAAATAGACGAGTAATTAACGAAAAAAGTGGGACACTTCGGTCATATTTTACAATTTTTAATCAAAAATATATTATATAAAGTGACATTTCTCATCTTATGAAATAGATAAATTGATACATGTATATACGAAAAGATAGACAATAAAATTATCTATTAGATGCCATCAACAAATTTTCCATAGATAGATAAATAGACGAGTAATAAATGAATAAATAAAGACACTTTTGTCATATTTTACAATTTTTAGTCAAAAATATATTATATAAAGTGACATTTCTCATCTTATAAAATAGATAAATTGATACATGTATATACGAAAAGATAGACAATAAAATTATCTATTAGATGCCATCAACAAATTGTCGATAGATAGATAAATAGATGAGTAATAAATGAAATAATTAAGACACTTTTGTCATATTTTACAATTTTTAGTCAAAAATATAATATATAAAGTGAAATTTCTCATCTTAGGAATAAGATAAATAGATACATGTATAAACCAAACGATAGACAATAAAATTATCTATTAGATGCCATCAACAAATTGTTGATAGATAGATAAATAGACGAGTAATTAATGAAGAAATGGGACATTTTGGTCATATTTTACATTTTTTTGTCAAAAATATAATATATAAAATGAAATTTCTCATCTTAGGAAATAGATAAATAGATACATGGAAAAACCAAAAAATAGACAATACAATTATCTATTAGATGCCAGCAACAAATTGTAGATAAATAGATAAATAGACGAGTAATTAACAAGAAAATTAAGACACTTTTGTCATATTTTACTTTTTTTAGTTAAAAATATATTATATAAAGTGAAATTTCTCATCTTAGGAATAATATAAATAGATACATGTATAAACCAAACGATAGACAATAAAATTATATATTAGATGCAATCAACAAATTGTCGATAAATAGATAAATAGACGAGTAATTAACAAGAAAATTAAGACACTTTTGTCATATTTTACTATTTTTAGTTAAAAATATATTATATAAAGTGGAATTTCTCATCTTAGGAAATAGATAAATAGATACATGTATATACCAAAAGATAAACAATAAAATTATCTATTAGATGCCATCAACAAATTGTCGATAGATAGATAAATAGACGAGTATTTAACGAAAAAAGTGGGACACTTTGGTCATATTTTACTTTTTAGTCAAAAATATATTATATAAATTGAAATTTCTCATCTTAAGAAATAGATAAATTGATACATGTATATAAGAAAATATAGACAATAAAATTATCTATTAGATGCCATCAACAAATTGTCGATAGATAGATAAATAGATGAGTAATAAATGAAATAATTAAGACACTTTTGTCATATTTTACAATTTTTAGTCAAAAATATAATATATAAAGTGAAATTTCTCATCTTAGGAATAAGATAAATAGATACATGTGTAAACCAAACGATAGACAATAAAATTATCTATTAGATGCCATCAACAAATTGTCGATAAATAGATAAATAGACGAGTAATTAACAAGAAAATTAAGACATTTTTGTCATATTTTACTATTTTTAGTTAAAAATATATTATATAAAGTGAAATTTCTCATCTTAGGAAATAGATAAATAGATTCATGTATATACCAAAATATAGACAATAAAATTATCTATTAGATGCCATCAACAAATTGTCGATAGATGGATAAATAGACGAGTAATTAACGAAAAAAGTGGGACACTTTGGTCATATTTTACTATTTTTAGTCAAAAATATATTATATAAAGTGGAATTTCTCATCTTAGGAAATAGATAAATATATATATGTATATACCAAAAGATAGACAATAGAATTATCTATTAGATGACATCAACAAACTTTCAATAGATAGATAAATAGACGAGTTATTAACAAGAAAATTAAGAGACTTTTGTCATATTTTACTATTTTTAGTCAAAAATATATTATATAAAGTGAAATTTCTCCTCTTAAAAAATAGATAAATAGATACATGTATATACCAAAAGATAGACGATAAAATTATCTAATATATGCCATCAACAAATTGTTGATAGATAGATAAATAGACGAGTAATTAATGAAGAAATAGGACACTTTGGTCATATTTTACATTTTTTTGTCAAAAATATAATATATTAAGTGAAATTTCTCAAATTAGGAAATAGATAAATAGATACATGTAAAAACCAAACGATAGACAATACAATTATCTATTAGATGCCATCAACAAATTGTCGATAGATAGATAAATAGATGAGTAATAAGCAAGAAAAGTAAGACACTTCTGTCATATTTTACAATTTTTAGTAAAAAATATATTATATAAATTGAAATTTCTCATTGTAGGAATAAGATAAATAGATACATGTATATACCAAACGATAGACAATAAAATTATCTATTTTATGCCATCAACAAATTGTAGATAAATAGATAAATAGACGAGTTATTAACAAGAAAATTAAGACTCTTTTGTCATATTTTACTATTTTTAGTTAAAAATATATTATATAAAGTGAAATTTCTCATCTTAGGAAATAGATAAATAGATACATGTATAAACCAAAAGATAGACAATAAAATTATCTATTAGATGTCATCAACAAATTGTCGATAGATAGATAAATAGACGTGTAATAAACAAGAAAAGTAAGACACTTGTCATATTTTACAATTTTTAGTAAAAAATATATTATATAAAGTGAAATTTCTCATCTTAGGAATAAGATAAATAGATACATGTATAAACCAAACGATAGACAATAGAATTATCTATTAAATGCCATCAACAAAGTGTTGATAGATAGACAAATAGATGAGTAATAAACAAGAAAATTGAGACACTTTTGTCATATTTTTCTATTTTTAGTCAAAAAATATATTATATAAAGTGAAGTTTCTCATCTTAGGAAATATATAAAATGATACATGTATATACCAAAAGATAGACAATAAAATTATCTAATAAATGCGATCAACAAATTGTCGATAGATAGATAAATAGATGAGTAATAAATGAAATAATTAGGACACTTTTATCATATTTTACAATTTTTTTGTAAAAAATATAATATATAAAGTGAAATTTCTCATTTTAAGGCCTGTCTACACGAGCGGGGCTGATCGGCGGGTAGCGCGGTCGACGGGCAAATTCTACTGATCATGCCCGTGAATGTTGTCCACACGGCAGAGTCGATTAAAACGGACCTGCCGCTGCCCGACGTTGCTGCCAGTAGGTGGTTGAGTGCGGTACGATAAACATGGTGCTTAGTATTGCTGAGAAGAAGAAAATGCTCTGTAGTATAATAATTGCTGTGTGTATAAAGAAGAAGAGAATATGGTGCAAAGAATGGCTAAATAGAAGAAATACTTTGGGAAGCCATACCAATATACTTAAAGAGCTACAAGACTATGAACTAGATTTTAAAAATTATATGAGAATGAGTGTAAGCACATTCTATACACTCCTGGCAAAGGTAGAGCCCTGTATTAAAAAGCAAGACACGCACATGAGACACAGCATAGGAGCAGAAGCTCGACTGGAGGCAACGCTAAGATATTTAGCAACTGGGAATGCGTATTCGGCACTGCAGTACAGTACACCAATATCAAAACAAAGCTTATCCCGCATAATCCCAGAAACGTGCCACGCCATATACGAGGTGCTAAAGGATGATTACTTGTGGGTATATATATATATACAGTGCTTGTTTTGTACTAATACTTTAATACTGTGATGCTAATACTGTTAATCGAGTTAGGGGTTTGGGTAAGGATGCCTACAGTAACCTAGATAAACAGTTATCCACGTATACAATCTCCCGTTAATTGCCACATTCTAGTCTTCTTCTTTCAACTTATAGTAAGAGTATTATGGGAGATGGAATATCTTGTGCACAGGCGTTATTATCCTTCATATCCTTCATGAAACTTAATCAAATTATGGACTGAAGCAGGGTTTTGTGCAAATGGACTCTACCCCTCAAACACTGCTCATGACCCACTCTTCCTTCACGCTAGGTGTGCTTCTATCAAAACTGAAATTTTGTCAGACTACTCGTATGAGGGTATATTTTATGAGTGACTGAACCAGTCATCATTGGTAGTATTAAAGGTAAGTAGGTCAGCTTGATGTAATTTAATGTACTGTAGATTAGGCTAAGCATGAGTTTGAGCAAACTAGCTTACCCCCAACACCACTCCACAACCCCATACCTGACGTCAGGTGTACTACACTCGCGGTAGATGTGTAGATAGTCATTGAAAATGTTTCAAACTGTTAACACGTAGGTGTATTTCTTCAGTTAACACCCCTGATAAGGTGTATCAGTATATTGCTAGATATGTTGTGACTATCTGTTTAATAGTGTAGTATTACTGGAACCAATATTACGCGAGAACAGGAGTTGACTTATACCAATGGCAAAGTAGAAACAAATTTATTATGTAGTATACACCCAAAAATATATTTATATAGTGTTTATTACAAAATGTTGAATGTTGTTTATATAAAACATTGAAATTATTAACTCCCTCAAAATAAACAACATTACTTACAGTCGTGGTTAATAATTTCCTTACAAACAGGGGTGACTTAAGTAAATATCTGGTGGGTTTTCTCTAGCGGTGAGCTTTATATAATTAATATAAATGAGTTAGGAAGTACCTTGCACTGTAATTCCCAGTAAACAGTCATACACTTATCAAAATAATAACTCCAAAAAAGTACATAAAGTACAAAAAAGTTCCATAAGCAAGGATTTTGACGATAAAGCTGTATCAACTTATTCGTCAATGGTTTAGACCAGCAGATGCTAGGTGGCTCACTGTACGAGTCTTGGGTAGACATCACAAGATATTAATGTTAACTGTGCTACAACCAACTAAGAAGTGCGAGGTAAGTCCAATATGGTTCCCCGATGTTAACTTGCGTCTGGCAGCTTTATAGCTCCTCAAACCACCGGGCACAGGATGGTGATTTCGCTCAACACGGGAACGAGCCTTTCGCTGGTTTGCCCGTTAAACGTGCCCGATGACGGGCATACCCGCCGATCAGCCCCGCTCGTGTAGACAGGCCTTTAGGAATAAGATAAATAGATACATGTATATACCAAACGATAGACAATAAAATTATCTATTAGATGCCATCAACAAATTGTCGATAGATAGATAAATAGACGAGTTATTAACGAAAAAAGTGGGACACTTTTGTCATATTTTACTATTTAGTCAAAAATATATTATATAAATTAAAATTTCTCATCTTAGGAAATAGATAAATAGATATATGTATATAAGAAAAAATAGACAATAAAATTATCTATTAGATGCCAGCAACAAATTGTTGATAGATAGATAAATAGATGAGTAATAAAAAAGAAAATAAGACATTTTTGTCATATTTTACAATTTTTAGTAAAAAATATATTATATAAAGTGAAATTTTTCATCTTATTAAATAGATAAATTGATTTGAGGTTTGAGGTTGAACCCAAAACCTCACCTAAACATAAAAAAAAAAATATATATAAATGAAAGAATGAATGAATGAATGAATGATAATTTTTTTATTCACATGCTTTTTTTCTAGACTATATAATTTTTAATAGGTACAGTGACACACATGTATGGTAACACTGGTAACCAATATGGTAACACTGCTAATGTGGATTTGAACAGAGAAGTATCAGCCAAGGTTTGTTTATATTATAATTTTCCTTTATAATTAATGTTTATGTGTATTTACAAGTCTATATAATAACATAACATAATTACTAATATCTGTTTATAATAATAATAACATAATAGTACCATAAATAACATAATAGTACCATAAATAACTGTTATTATATATTAATATTGTAATTAATTAATTATTAGCTAATGTTTACTATGTTATAATGATTAGGAGTAGGGGACAGGCTTGGGGGGGACTGGGGGGTGGGGGAATAGGGGGACAGGCTTGGGGGGGACTGGGGGGTGGGGGAATAAGCGGACAGGCTTGGGGGGGACTGGGGGGTGGGGGAATAAGGGGACAGGCTTAGGGTACATAGAACACTGTTATGAAACAAATAATGGGTATTTATTTAAACATACGTACATGAGAATACATACATGAGAATACGTACATGAGAATACGTACATGAGAATACGTACATGAGAATACATACATGAGAATACGTACATGAAAATACATACATGAGAATACGTACATGAGAATACGTACATGAGAATACGTACATGAGAATACGTACATGAATAAAATAAATACATGAAAATACACATGTGAAAAGAATACGCACATAAAAATACGCACATGAGAATAATATTATGCACATGGAAATAAAATATACACATGGGAAAATGTAATAATTATTCATGTGAAAATACACACACTGGAAAATACACACACTGGAAAATACACACACGGGAAAATACACACACGGGAAAATACACACACTGGAAAATCTTTTGAATATATTTTTTAGGAGAGAGAGAGAGAGAGAGAGAGAGAGAGAGAGAGAGAGAGAAGGATAGATTTGATGACTAACCATAAGAGAGAAGGATAGATTTGATGACTAACCATAAGAGAGAAGGATAGATTTGTATAAGTGTGATTTGAGGAGTATGGAATGGACTATGGATGGAGGAGTGGATGAACTGAATGATTCCCTGGTTAGGAAAGTGACAGAGGTGGGTGAGAAAAGGATAGGAAGGGTAAGGAATAAAAATAAAAGAAGTTTGATGAAGAGCTGGTGGAATAAAGATATTGAGAATGTGAGGAAGGAGAGGAAAGAGAGTAATAGGAAATGTAGAAGACTGAGGAAAAATGTAGGTAATAGGGGAGTATGTAGTGAATATTTTGTTATATGCAAATGATGTGGTGATTATGAGAGAGACAGGTGAGAGAGACAGGTGAGAGAGACAGGTGAGAGAGACAGGTGAGAGAGACAGGTGAGAGAGACAGGTGAGGTTCTGTAGAGAATACTTGATGTAATTACAGAGTATGGGAATGATTTTAATGTCAAGTTTGGGAGTGATAAGATGGGGATGACCGGGATATAGGTAGTACATGGAGACTGGGTGGAAATGGGATTGAAAGGACACAATATATAGATACTTAGGAATAATTGTGGATGAGAAAGGGTGTGATTGAAAGGACACAATATATAGATACTTAGGAATAATGGGATTGAAAGGACACAATATATAGATACTTAGGAATAATTGTGGATGAGAAAGGGTGTGATAGGATAAAGACTAATAGGTTATCAAGAGCAAACCAGTGGGTAGGAAGACTAGGAAGTGTGGCAAGGTGTAGAGCTAATAAGTATGAAGTAGTGTATGGTGTATGGAAAGGTAGGAAGTGTGGTAAGGTGTATGGAAAGGTAGGAAGTGTGACAAGGTGTATGGAAAGGTAGGAAGTGTGGTAAGGTGTATGGAAAGGTAGGAAGTGTGGTAAGGTGTATGGAAAGGTAGGAAGTGTGTCAAGGTGTAGAGCTAATAAGTATGAAATAGTGTATGGTGTATGGAAAGGTATGGCTGTACCTGGACTAATGTATGGACTGGAGACTATGACATGGATAATGAATGACTTGAATAGACTGGAGGTAGTACAGAATAGGATAGGAACAACAGCTTTAGGTACAAACAAGTATGTACAGTAGGTGTGGAAGCAATAAGAGGTGAGGCTGGATGGAGTACGTTTGAGGAGAGGATAGACAAAGGAGTGTTGAAATATAAGGTTAGACTAGAGGGAATGAATGAAGACAGATGGGCTTCAAGAGTGTATAAATGGACATGACGGTATACCAAGTGGAGAAGGATGTGTGATAAGAGAATGGGAAAGTGTGGAATACAGTACCCAGTGTTAGATGAAAGGGGGAGATGGAGTGATGAGAAATGGATGAATGAGATTAAGAGACGGATACAAGAAATAGGCAGAGATGAATGGATGAATGAGATTAAGATACGGATACAAGAAATAGGCAGAGAGGAATGGATGAATGAGATTAAGAGACGGATACAAGAAATAGGCAGAGAGGAATGGATGAATGAGATTAAGAGACGGATACAAGAAATAGGCAGAGAGGAATGGATGAGAGGCATGAGTGAGAAGAGCACACTAGATTGGTACTCCTCTAAGGACATACCATGGAGTGAAGTGTTCTATGATGGTAGCTGCTGGGGAAGTGAACTATTGTTTAAGGCAAGAACAAAGTCACTGGAGGTGAATGACAGAATATATAGATGGAGTAATGAAGGCAGTATGGTGTGTAGGGAAGATGAGACAGTATGAAGGCAGTATGGTGTGTAGGGAAGATGAGACAGTAATGAAGGCAGTATGGTGTGTAGGGAAGATGAGACAGTATGAAGGCAGTATGGTGTGTAGGGAAGATGAGACAGTATGAAGGCAGTATGGTGTGTAGGGAAGATGAGACAGTATGAAGGCAGTATGGTGTGTAGGGAAGATGAGACAGTATGAAGGCAGTATGGTGTGTAGGGAAGATGATACAGTATGAAGGCAGTATGGTGTGTAGGGAAGATGAGACAGTAATGAAGGCAGTATGGTGTGTAGGGAAGATGAGACAGTATGAAGGCAGTATGGTGTGTAGGGAAGATGAGACAGTAGAACATGTGTTGATGGTATGTGATAAGTAGGAACGAGAGAGAGCTTCCATGCTGTATGTGGTAATAAGTGAACTATATAGGAGAGAGAAAATGGAGGGAGATGTGATAAGTAGGAACGAGAGAGAGCTTCCATGCTGAATGTGGTAATAAGTGAACTATATAGGAGAGAGAAAATGGAGGGAGATGGTGGAAGTGACAGTAACAGCCAAAGTGCTGCTAGGTCTGAGTGAACGAGAGCTGTACAATCCAGTGATAATAAAGAGTATGAAAGAAGTTCTATAAAGGGTATGTATGGTTGAAGAGAAAATGAGTATATAGGGACGTGCAGGTTGTATAAGATAGAGAGAGTGAAAGTATAATGTGTATATATGTGAGTATATAGGGACGTGCAGGTTGTATAAGATAGAGAGAATAAAAGTATAATGTGTATATATGTGTGTATATAGGGACGTGCAGGTTGTATAAGATAGAGAGAGTGAAAGTATAATGTGTATATATGTGAGTATATAAGGACGTGCAGGTTGTATAAGATAGAGAGAGTGAAAGTATAATGTGTATATAATTATGTATTCTTTGGTCCTGTTTTGGTTTGGTTTTCTCCTTAGAGGAAGACAGTGAGAGAGTACCGTTGTAAAGGTGACACTCAGTCATCATCATCACTGGCAACACTGACGCCTCAGATCATCACTGGCAACACTGACGCCTGGGTTTGTTTACCTCTGTGAAGCTCAAAGCCTGGCAGGGGAATATTTTAGTATTTATTTGCATTTTAAGGGCATTTAAGGATATTTTAAGGGTTCAAGATTATATTAAGGGTTAGTTAAGGGTATACAGTTAATGGTGAAGGGACATAAATAAGGGTAAGTTAGTGAAATAAGGGAATTTTGAAGGGTTTAAATAAGGGTGGATAATAATGGCTGTGCTAAAATGTTAACATAAATATTAGAATGATTTTGTTTTATTATTTTTATGGGCTCACTGTTATTTTAAGGGTATATAAATAAGGACAAATTGGTGATATAAGGGGATTTTATTGATAAAGGATTTAATTAACAAGAAATATATTAATTAACGTTAAATTTATTTATTTCAGAAGTGGGATTATAGAAGAAGGATTTACATACGAAGATTTACATCAAGGGATTTACAAAAGGAGGATTACAATGACTACACCAAGGTATTTATGAAGAAGAATTATTATGGGTAAATTTACAGAAAACCTGGGTTCACTATATTGTATATATTAGTATCATTACCCACTATTTTGGACCATTCTAAGACACTTTTCATCTATGGTGTTTCTCTTAGAAATGCCTCGTTTTCGAGATATGCCCCGTTTACAAACATGATTTGGAAACTAGTCTTACCTGACCTAACCTAACCTAGACCACAGCACACTACCGGGACCTAACCTGGGCAAACTACCGGGTATAACCAGTGCAAACTACCGGACCTAACCTGGGCAAACTACCGGACCTAACCTGGGCAAACTACCGGACCTAACCTGGGCAAACTACCGGGACCTAACCTGGGCAGACTACCGGATCTAACCTGGGCAAACTACCGGACCTAACCTGGGCAAACTACCGGGTATAACCAGTGTAAACTATCATAAAATGACCTGGGCAAATTTCCAGGACCTAACGTAATGTGGTGATACTGCTCAAGCCTAGCCGAAAACCCAGTTATTCTGTAATAATACATTATGATCTATCTATCTATCTATCTATCTATCTATCTATAGCTCTGATGCCTCGCTCCCTCCGGGAACTCCCCCCAAGGGTGTGGCCACGGCAGAAAAGTCTCCAGTCTTCCCTGTTCCAACACTCCCTCCTTACTTGGTCCAGCCCTCCCCTCCCCCTCACATTACTCTCCTTTACATACTCTTCCACTCTGTTCCAACACTCTCTCCTTACTCCCTACTCCCTCTCATGTTACTCTCCTTTACATACTCTTCCATTCTGTTCCAACACTCTCTCCTTACTCCCTCTCATGTTACTCTCCTTTACATACTCTTCCACTCTGTTCCAACACTCTCTCCTTACTCCCTACTCCCTCTCATGTTACTCTCCTTTACATACTCTTCCATTCTGTTCCAACACTCTCTCCTTACTCCCTCTCATGTTACTTTCCTTTACATACTCTTCCACTCTGTTCTGCCATCTAACTGGTGGTCTGCCTCTCACACCACAGCCCACAACTTCACTTCCATACACCTTATTTACAAACTCCTCACCTTGCATTCTCTCTACATGTCCAAACCACCTCAATGTATTACATTTCACATTATTATTATTCCTACCATTTTTATTATTATTATAACTACTATTATTATTACTACTTCAACTACTTTTATGATTATTATTATCGGTAAATATTGAAAGAATTATAGTTATTGTGTATGGTGTTTCTACCTTCATTACCCATTTATTTACACCATTCTAAGACTTTTTTCATTTAAGTGATGAGTTCATTTGTAACATCCATTTTATTGTGCAAATTTAATGTTTTATCCATACATAAATAACCTAACCTATCCTAACTTAACCTAACCTAACCTAATCTAACCTAACATAATCTAACCTAACCTAACCTAACCCAACCCAACCTAACCTAACCTAACCTAACCTAATCTAATCTAACCTAATCTTAACCATTGCAGACTACCAGGACCTAACCTGAGCAGACTATTGGAAGTTTTACAAGGTAAGTAAGACCTAAATCAAAGTTATTATTATTATTATTATAACATATATAAAACACCTAAATTTAGGAAAAAAATTACGTGTCAATAATGGTGCAATTTTTATTATTATTATTATTATTATTATTATTATTATTATTATTATTATTATTGTTAATATGAAAATTATTATTATTAGTATTACTATTATTATTAATATGAAAATTATTATTATTATCATTATTATTATTAATATGAAAATTATTATTATTATTATTATTATTATTATTATTATTATTATTATTATTATTATTATTATTACATATACCGTACCATAAAACATCCAAACTTTGGACATTTTTTACGTGTGTTTGTGAATAATTGTGTTAATAATGGTACAATGTTATTGGCATTAGTGTCATGTGTTAGCCAGCCAGGTACTATCCCTGCTATCTAAGGGCATACTAAAATATATAGCCATCTTTCTATTTATCTCCTAATATGGCATACAATAAATTATACTGAGCACATAATTATCTCTACTATCCACAGTCCTTGTTGCTTATCAATGCACTATCAGACATCCTCACTATCTCCTTTCTACTGTACTGTACTTCTTTATTATCTACACTTACTCTCTCCTTTCTACTGTACTGTACTTCTTTATTATCTACACTTACTCTCTCCTTTCTACTGTACTGTACTTCTTTATTATCTACACTTACTCTCTCCTTTCTACACCTGAGGAGTTTTTAGAAAATGTAAAAATAAATTTACCGCAAACAAATGTAAAGAGATGTATCCAAATATAGCTTCTTTTGTATCACATAAATTGAGATGACAATAAGTTGCATCATTTCACATTGTAGTGAGGTTTTCCTGGCATAGATCCTGTTAGATGGCAGAACAGAGTGGAAGAATATGTAAAGGAGAGTAACATGAGGGACAGAGTAGGGCTGGACCAAGTAAGGAGGGAGTGTTGGAACAGAGTGGAAGAGTATGTAAAGGAGAGTAACATGAGGGACAGAGTAGGGCTGGAACAAGTAAGGAGGGAGTGTTGGAACAGAGTGGAAGAGTATGTAAAGGAGAGTAACATGAGGGACAGAGTAGGGCTGGAACAAGTAAGGAGGGAGTGTTGGAACAGAGTGGAAGAGTATGTAAAGGAGAGTAACATGAGGGACAGAGTAGGGCTGGACCAAGTAAGGAGGGAGTGTTGGAACAGAGTGGAAGAGTATGTAAAGGAGAGTAACATGAGGGACAGAGTAGGGCTGGACCAAGTAAGGAGGGAGTGTTGGAACAGAGTGGAAGAGTATGTAAAGGAGAGTAACATGAGGGACAGAGTAGGGCTGGACCAAGTAAGGAGGGAGTGTTGGAACAGGGAAGACTGGAGACTTTTCTGCCGTGGCCATCCCCTTGGGGGAGTTCCCGGAGGGAGTGAGGCGTCAGAGCTATAGATAGATAGATAGATAACGGTACAATGTTATTGGTATTAGTGTCATGTGTTAGCCAGCCAGCCAGGTAGTCTACAGTACAGTACCTATTCAATACATATAACAAACAAAATTAACCATGATAAATTTGCTTATTCTTTTTTTCAATTTTCAAGTGTCTGAAGTTCGGCAAAAATTTCTGAACTTGGGACAGCTCATGCCAACTTTGGACAGTGTCAGTGTTGCCAACTTGAATTTTCAGAAGGTGCTAAATTTACCAAAGATGCAACGAAACTTGCTAATTTTTATCATTTTATTTATTTTTGGAGGTAAAATTAATACTATTCGAGTGACAAAGGTGAAATTAATGAATGCAGGTTATACATAGTGAATAATGTTATATTTATTATATAATGATACATTGTCATCAGTATCATCATCTTATAGCTATGCAGGTTATACATAGTGAATAATGTTATATTTATTATATAATGATACATTGTCATCAGTATCATCATCTTATAGCTATGCAGGTTATACATAGTGAATAATGTTATATTTATTATATAATGATACATTGTCATCAGTATCATCATCTTATAGCTATGCAGGTTATACATAGTGAATAATGTTATATTTATTATATAATGATACATTGTCATCAGTATCATCATCTTATAGCTATGCAGGTTATACATAGTGAATAATGTTATATTTATTATATAATGATACATTGTCATCAGTATCATCATCTTATAGCTATGCAGGTTATACATAGTGAATAATGTTATATTTATTATATAATGATACATTGTCATCAGTATCATCATCTTATAGCTATGCAGGTTATACATAGTGAATAATGTTATATTTATTATATAATGATACATTGTCATCAGTATCATCATCTTATAGCTATGCAGGTTATACATAGTGAATAATGTTATATTTATTATATAATGATACATTGTCATCAGTATCATCATCTTATAGCTATGCAGGTTATACATAGTGAATAATGTTATATTTATTATATAATGATACATTGTCATCAGTATCATCATCTTATAGCTATGCAGGTTATACATAGTGAATAATGTTATATTTATTATATAATGATACATTGTCATCAGTATCATCATCTTATAGCTATGCAGGTTATACATAGTGAATAATGTTATATTTATTATATAATGATACATTGTCATCAGTATCATCATCTTATAGCTATGCAGGTTATACATAGTGAATAATGTTATATTTATTATATAATGATACATTGTCATGAGTATCATCATCTTATAGCTATGCAGGTTATACATAGTGAATAATGTTATATTTATTATATAATGATACATTGTCATCAGTATCATCATCTTATAGCTATGCAGGTTATACATAGTGAATAATGTTATATTTATTATATAATGATACATTGTCATCAGTATCATCATCTTATAGCTATGCAGGTTATACATAGTGAATAATGTTATATTTATTATATAATGATACATTGTCATCAGTATCATCATCTTATAGCTATGCAGGTTATACATAGTGAATAATGTTATATTTATTATATAATGATACATTGTCATCAGTATCATCATCTTATAGCTATGCAGGTTATACATAGTGAATAATGTTATATTTATTATATAATGATACATTGTCATCAGTATCATCATCTTATAGCTATGCAGGTTATACATAGTGAATAATGTTATATTTATTATATAATGATACATTGTCATCAGTATCATCATCTTATAGCTATGCAGGTTATACATAGTGAATAATGTTATATTTATTATATAATGATACATTGTCATCAGTATCATCATCTTATAGCTATGCAGGTTATACATAGTGAATAATGTTATATTTATTATATAATGATACATTGTCATCAGTATCATCATCTTATAGCTATGCAGGTTATACATAGTGAATAATGTTATATTTATTATATAATGATACATTGTCATCAGTATCATCATCTTATAGCTATGCAGGTTATACATAGTGAATAATGTTATATTTATTATATAATGATACATTGTCATCAGTATCATCATCTTATAGCTATGCAGGTTATACATAGTGAATAATGTTATATTTATTATATAATGATACATTGTCATCAGTATCATCATCTTATAGCTATGCAGGTTATACATAGTGAATAATGTTATATTTATTATATAATGATACATTGTCATCAGTATCATCATCTTATAGCTATGCAGGTTATACATAGTGAATAATGTTATATTTATTATATAATGATACATTGTCATCAGTATCATCATCTTATAGCTATGCAGGTTATACATAGTGAATAATGTTATATTTATTATATAATGATACATTGTCATCAGTATCATCATCTTATAGCTATGCAGGTTATACATAGTGAATAATGTTATATTTATTATATAATGATACATTGTCATCAGTATCATCATCTTATAGCTATGCAGGTTATACATAGTGAATAATGTTATATTTATTATATAATGATACATTGTCATCAGTATCATCATCTTATAGCTATGCAGGTTATACATAGTGAATAATGTTATATTTATTATATAATGATACATTGTCATCAGTATCATCATCTTATAGCTATGCAGGTTATACATAGTGAATAATGTTATATTTATTATATAATGATACATTGTCATCAGTATCATCATCTTATAGCTATGCAGGTTATACATAGTGAATAATGTTATATTTATTATATAATGATACATTGTCATCAGTATCATCATCTTATAGCTATGCAGGTTATACATAGTGAATAATGTTATATTTATTATATAATGATACATTGTCATCAGTATCATCATCTTATAGCTATGCAGGTTATACATAGTGAATAATGTTATATTTATTATATAATGATACATTGTCATCAGTATCATCATCTTATAGCTATGCAGGTTATACATAGTGAATAATGTTATATTTATTATATAATGATACATTGTCATCAGTATCATCATCTTATAGCTATGCAGGTTATACATAGTGAATAATGTTATATTTATTATATAATGATACATTGTCATCAGTATCATCATCTTATAGCTATGCAGGTTATACATAGTGAATAATGTTATATTTATTATATAATGATACATTGTCATCAGTATCATCATCTTATAGCTATGCAGGTTATACATAGTGAATAATGTTATATTTATTATATAATGATACATTGTCATCAGTATCATCATCTTATAGCTATGCAGGTTATACATAGTGAATAATGTTATATTTATTATATAATGATACATTGTCATCAGTATCATCATCTTATAGCTATGCAGGTTATACATAGTGAATAATGTTATATTTATTATATAATGATACATTGTCATCAGTATCATCATCTTATAGCTATGCAGGTTATACATAGTGAATAATGTTATATTTATTATATAATGATACATTGTCATGAGTATCATCATCTTATAGCTATGCAGGTTATACATAGTGAATAATGTTATATTTATTATATAATGATACATTGTCATCAGTATCATCATCTTATAGCTATGCAGGTTATACATAGTGAATAATGTTATATTTATTATATAATGATACATTGTCATCAGTATCATCATCTTATAGCTATGCAGGTTATACATAGTGAATAATGTTATATTTATTATATAATGATACATTGTCATCAGTATCATCATCTTATAGCTATGCAGGTTATACATAGTGAATAATGTTATATTTATTATATAATGATACATTGTCATCAGTATCATCATCTTATAGCTATGCAGGTTATACATAGTGAATAATGTTATATTTATTATATAATGATACATTGTCATCAGTATCATCATCTTATAGCTATGCAGGTTATACATAGTGAATAATGTTATATTTATTATATAATGATACATTGTCATCAGTATCATCATCTTATAGCTATGCAGGTTATACATAGTGAATAATGTTATATTTATTATATAATGATACATTGTCATCAGTATCATCATCTTATAGCTATGCAGGTTATACATAGTGAATAATGTTATATTTATTATATAATGATACATTGTCATCAGTATCATCATCTTATAGCTATGCAGGTTATACATAGTGAATAATGTTATATTTATTATATAATGATACATTGTCATCAGTATCATCATCTTATAGCTATGGAGGAAGGAACAAAATGTACTGTACAGTGAACCCGCCTAGACGTGGCATTTAATTTTGCTAATTTATATGTAGGCTGTAAGAATAATTTATAAGTAGGCTGTAAGAATAATTTATAAGTAGGCTGTACGAATAATTTATAAGTAGGCTGTAAGAATAATTAATAAAAGGCTGTAAGAATAATTTATAAGTAGGCTGTAAGAATAATTGTGGCACTGAAATGAAAATACACGTGAAAATTTAAATTATGCGTGCGGTGCGGAAGTCGATTCGCATTTTAGAAGGTGAGGCGGCCATTTTGTGACGTCCACTTAACCCTTAACGTCCGGACCGCGGTCATAGACGGAGCCAGGAAGCGGCCGGGTCGTGTCTTACACCCTTGCCAAGTGGTGACCGGGCGGGATGAAGCACCGCTATTGCCAATGTCGGCATTTACGAGCCCAATTTGGCGGTTTTTTTTTTACTTGGCTATACTTCACCACCATCCCTACAAATCACCATCGTCAGTCAGTGTGTTACTGACTGTAAACATGGATGGATGTGGATTAGATTTCTCGTGCGTGTCCGATTCTGTGGTGCGCCACGCTTACTTACAACACTGACTGCCACCCGCGCGGGCCACGTTCAGTTGTCGTCACAGCCACGCCACCTAAGCGAACACGGCCGCGCTCACACGAAAAAGTACCCTTCATTCCTCACTTACTTTCTCGGCAACGGAGAGTCGTAGAGAGCTGGGGTTGGTTTTATTGGAAAGAGGAAGAGTTGATGGTGCTAACAAGACCAAATTTAAGTTGTTCAGTATCGTAGTTTAGACGTACAGAGTAAGTGGAATAGAGCGATTTTGGAAAAATCGGCCAAAAGCGCCCGGCCACACAGTAGGGAAAGTAAGACTCGCCCCGGACTGACAAAATGGCTATCCATAGTTTTCCCGTCGCGGAGGGGTTAAGGCACGATCACACGAGTTCATTCCTGATTTACTGAATTCAGTTCAGTGTTAGGTTAGGTTAGGTTAGGTTAGCTTAGCTTTGTGGTGGTGCGGTCATATTTGTTTGTATTCTGTGTTTCCACGTGTGCTTCCACTTGGGTTAAGTCGCGTAACTGGACACATGAACACAGTTGTCCCGGGCAAGTTTCTGCTGCTTGAGAATGTGACAGTGTTGAAGACTGGAATGCAATATCAGACATTTTGTTAACAATGTACTGTATTAGAATGGAGAGAGAGAGAGAGAGAGAGAGAGAGAGAGAGAGAGAGAGAGAGAGAGAGAGACATGGAGAGAGAGAGACTGTATTGTCTTTGAAAGTGTAAAACTTACTCGTACGATTAACTGAAAAGTGCTTAATTAGACACTTTCTTCACCTCTTCCAAAAACCAAACTCTAAATAATACAAACTTTATCAATAATAGTTTTATTTTATGGTTTTGGAAACTTGAAAAAAAATTGTTGCCTTAAGGGGGTGTTGGAGTAGGGGACAGGCTTGGGGGACTAGGGGGTGCTGGAATAGGGGGACAGGCTTGGGGTGGGTAGAAAGCCTGTCCCCCTATTCCTGCACCCCCCAAGACTGTCCCCCTATTCCCACACCTCCCAAGACTGTCCCCCTATTCCCACACACCCCAAGACTGTCCCCCTAATCCCACACCCCCCAAGACTGTCCCCCTAATCCCACACCCCCCAAGACTGTCCCCCTAATCCCACACCTCCCAAGACTGTCCCCCTAATCCCACACCCCCCAAGACTGTCCCCCTATTCCCACACACCCCAAGACTGTCCCCCTACTCCTGCACCCCCCAAAACCCTCCCAAGACTGTCCCCCTATTCCCACACACCCCAAGACTGTCCCCCTAATCCCACACCCCCCAAGACTGTCCCCCTATTCCCACACCTCCCAAGACTGTCCCCCTATTCCCTCACACCCCAAGACTGTCCCTCTATTCCCACACACCCCAAGACTGTCCCCCAATTCCCACACACCCTTAAAGGAAAGTGAAGCAAAAATAAAAGAAAGAAAAAACAGGATTTGTGATAGAAATCTCCTGTAAACCTAACTGTTATTATTATGTGAATAATGTTACATTCCCTTATCTCATTCCAGTAAGTGAGAACTGGGAATGGAAATGACATACAAATGAAATTGGTTTATACAGTCGCGGTCAAATATAATCATCCATATAGGGGTAACTCACGTAAAAGTTTGACAGCTTCCCTCTGTTTCTTATATGATAAACTTTCCAATAAATAGGTTAACTACCATCTTTTAATTTATTGCAAGCAGCTATGCACTACTTAAAACAATAACACACACACACACACTACTTAAAACAATAACACACACACACACACACACTACTTAAAACAATGACACACACACACACTACTTAAAACAATAATATCATATGTGAACGTGAAAACATTAGACAGTAAATTGTTTGAGATACCCATATATGGATGATTATTATTGACCACAACTGTACAAACTTATATATATAAAGGATACTGTATATATAAAGTATACTGTATATATAAAGGATACTGTATATATAAAGGATACTGTATATATAAAGGATACTGTATATATAAAGGATACTGTATATATAAAGGATACTGTATATATAAAGGATACTGTATATATAAAGGATACTGTATATATAAAGGATACTGTATATATAAAGGATACTGTATATATAAAGGATACTGTATATATAAAGGATACTGTATATATTGGAAGGAATAATGCACAAAAATGGATTGTACACTCTTCTCTTTTTTTATTACATTATAGGTTGGTGAAGGGTTGTGTCGCATAAAGTGTATGTGTGTATGTATGTGTGTGTATATACAGTAGGCTCACACCAATAACGACTTCCAAAATAACGTTTTCAGCAATAACGGTAAGTTAGAATAGACACCCACTTTCTATAATAACGTTTAGATTCTCTCAAATAACGTATATCTCGCATTTTGAATAGCGTTTGTTTTCCGAATCTTGTGACGTCAGCCACCCCCACACGGACCCTCTGTCCCTCCCCTCCCCAGTCCCCAGTTCCCGCGCTCTCTTTCCTCGGTTCACTAGTGCTGCGTGTGTGGTTTTCGTCTCTATTGCGCTCTATCTCAAGTGTTGTCGGTCAACAATGGCTTACGCCTCACGTGTGGGAAGCAGCAGTGGTGGTGGGAGGGGGAACTTGCTACCAGAACTCCCGGGAACTTCTAATAATTCCTCTGCCAAAAGTTTGAAAACAAAACGACAAAATCACAAGAACCGAGCATACTCGCTTCAAGATAAAGAAAATATAGTTACAATGCTCGAGAGTGGTGCAAGGAACATTGAAATTGTGAGGAAGTTGAACTGTCCTGAATCTACAGTACGGAATATAAAGAGAAACTTAGTGGAAATCAAGAAGAGTATTTCATTGGCTAAGAAATACTTCGGTAGTGATGGAAATGCTAAGCGAGCTATGAAAGATAAAGGTGATAGAAACAGATTGTTAGTGATTACAGAACATTTTCAAGTGAAATGGCTAGCTAGAAGAAACAAAGAAAATGCAAGTTGTAATGGTAGTGTGATTCGCGACCAGGCAAAGATTTTGTACACTGCGATTGCTAGAAAGAAAAACATCAAGTCTCCCCCTCCTTTCAATGCCTCAGTAGGGTGGCTACATAAATTCAAAAGTAGAAGTGGTATAAAGCATGCAGTGTATCATGGTGAAGTCTCCTCAGCTGACTTGATGGCCGCAGATTCTTTCCCTGAAATTGCCAGCAAAATTGTTCAGGAAGGAGGTTATACCCTAGATCAAGTTTTTAACTGCGACGAAACAGGACTATTTTGGAAAAAAGCACCAAAGTCGACATTCATTTCTAAGAAAGAAAAACAAGCAACAGGGATGAAAATGTCCAAGGATCGCTTCAGTGTCCTTTTAACATGCAATGCATCTGGTGACTATCTCATGAAGCCTTTGGTGATTTACAAATATAAAAGGCCAAGGGCTTATAAGGGATGTGACATGACAAAACTTAATGTCTACTGGGAACAAACAAAGAAAGGTTACATGTCCACTGAGTTGTCAAGGAAGTGGTTTGATGAATGTTTCGTTAAGGATGCCAAAAAGTACTGCCAGAAAAAGAACGTAGCCTTCAAAGTGGTGCTTTTCCTAGATAATGCCCCGAGTCATGCAAAATTTCTAGTAGGACGTCACCCTGCAGTTGAGGTTGTTTTTCTCCCACCGAATACAACCTCCAAAATACAACCGTTAGACCAAGAAATTATAGCAAATGTCAAGTTATTGTACTACAAATATGTCCACGATAAGATGAGGAAGGAAACTGACAAACAAGAAGAATTAAAGGAAGTTGATGAAGATGTGAGCAGCAGCAGCGAAGAGGAGACGCAGCATTCTCCCCCCTCCGCCTCCCCTACGCCGCAATCCACACACACCCTCCACCTCCACCCCTCTACCCACAGCCTCTGCCTCCACTTCTCCACCTGGCATAGTATCAAACCCCTCTGCCGTAATGACTATTACTGCATTCTGGAAGAAATTCAATATTCGGCAGGCAGTAAATTTCCTCGTCAACGCCTGTAATAATATAACGCTGGCAACTGTTAGGCATGGTTGGTCGGCACTGCTACCACACCTCAAGTCAGCTGAGACAGAGAGAAGGCAGACAGCAGACTTGATGAATGAAGTATTAAAAGCTGTTCGCAATATCCCAGCTCCAGGATTTGAAGAGGTAAATAGGGAAGACCTAGAAGAAATGTTAAGAGATGGTGATGCTACTGGTAGTGTTGATGATATCCTGGATGAAGAAGATAGTGATGATGGAGGTGATGCGGCGAGTGAAGCAGAGGAGCATGAGCAGAGAAAAGTGACAACACAGAAGCTGTCACACATACTGGGTGTCTGTACCAGCCTTCATGAAATGATTCAAGACATTGGAGAGAGTGAACAAGGCGAAAGGGAAAAAATGATTGGATTTGTAAATCAGATATCCAGAAATTACCAGAAACATTACAATGACCGAATGAATGACCGCCAACAGTCACTCATCACTCGCTTTCTATCACAATGCCGGCCAGCCCAAGAGCAAGAGATAGGGATGGAAGAGAATGAAAAAATTGATAATATCGGTGAATTGCCCGACGATTTTGATTTCACCGGGTTTGAGGAAGTTTTGACGAAAGTGCGTGAGCCAGACACGAGCAGGAAGAGTGAGGAGGGCGCTGGCGACGGCATACAAATGCCACAGTAGCATGACCTCCATATGTACACGGAACAATCATCACACCAAGCAACTTTTCAACTTCTTTAAGGTGATTATTATATTACGTTTGACAATCTGATACTTACCAGTAGTGATAGGAGAGCCTCAAATGGGAAAGGTGGGTCAAAATCCTGGTGTGGCAGCACCAATTAACCCTATATACATGTATTTCAATGTCACGCAAATAACGTTTTCGCAAATAACGGTGTTTTTCAGGCACTAATTAGGCGTTATTGGTGTGATCCTACTGTATATATATATGTATGTATAGGTTGGTGAAGGGTTGTGTCGTATAAAGTGTATGTGTGTATGTATGTGTGTGTATATATATATATATATGTATGTATAGGTTGGTGAAGGGTTGTGTCGCATAAAGTGAATTTCGCATAAAGTAAATTGTACATTTCCATAAGAAATAATGGTACTTTAACTTGAAAATGGAGCCTCCTTGTTCCTGTTATTTTAAGAGTTCGTGTAAATTGCATTTATTTAATATTTTTCATGATACGCACTATTTCAAATTCACATAAAGAGAGAGGAGAGTATTGTACTGTACTGCACAGTGAATTTATCTGTCTGTGTGTTATTGGATTACATTACACTATATCTATATCTATTTCTATCTATAACTTTATATCTATTTCTATCTATAGCTTTATATCTATATCTATTACTATCTATAGCTTTATATCTATATCTATTTCTATCTATAGCTTTATATCTATATCTATTTCTATCTATAGCTTTATATCTATATCTATATATCTCTTTTTATGTGAGTTTAAATTATGTGAATTTGAAATAGTGCGTATCATGAAATAAATGAAATAAATGCAATTTACACAAACTCTCAAAATAACATGAACCATTAGGCTCCATTTTCAAGTTAAAGTACCATTATTTCTTATGGAAATGTATAATTTACTTTATACGACACAACCCTTCACCAACCATTAAAAAAAAAGGAGAGTGTACCTGAACAGTGTTTTCTTGTAAAACTTCTCCTCCATTTTCACAAGATAATCATTACTATCTAACATAAGGTGGTGGTATATATATATATATATATATATATATATATATATATATATATATATATATATATATATATATATATATATATATATATATATATATATATATATTTTTTTTTTTTTTTTTTTTTTTTTTTTTTAAGTACAGTATTTCTATAATGAATCTTATTCTTTGCCTCTAAATGATGCACTTTACATTTAGGATTCCCAGAATGATGAAGTACTTTGAAGGCTGGGGCTGGCTACATAGGAAATGACAAAGGCATCCCAGACAGAGAAGGAGAAGAAAAATCTATACCGTAAGGCACTATTAACCATTTCAGGCCCCATGTTGCATCGTTTTTCGCAAAGATCTTGAAGGTCCTTAGTCAGATAATTATAACATTTTAACACAATGTTTACAACACCCCGCCGTAATTTATGGCGGTATAGTAGTTAGGCAAATTTGTATACTTAAGGAGTTTACTCTTATGATCTTAAGTTGTAGTCAGTGAGAACACAAAATCCTGAGCAAATGTTCGGACAAGGCGAGGTACCCCCTCTTCCTAAATCCCCCACCAGACAACCTCCTCACCATCCCCCTACAACACCCCTCATTCTATCCCCCGTCTCTCTCCCTCTCCCTCTCTTTCACTCTCACTCTCTATCTCACACACACTCTCTTTCCCACTTTCTCTCAGTTGCACACAGGGAAATATAAAGTCTTACTGACTTTTACACATTGTTATTTTAGACTCTAGAGTAATTTCGTAAAATAGATTAAGAAATAAATATTTTATGTGTAATAATGAATTGATGGTTTATGGACACAACCGTGATGGCTTGGTTGTCAGTTTGATATATTTTCACTGTGTGGTATTGTCGCGGCAATTTGAGAAATATAATGTAGATGGTTACTGGCATGTGATTGAAGAAGGTGGTGTGAACGTAGGCTACTGAAGGTGTGTTACATTCCTGCAAGCCAATGGCCAATATACTGAGATGCTCACGTGGGTGTAAAGGTGTGATTGCAATACGACTTTTTAATATGTTCAACCATGGGATGAACTCTGGTGCACTGATAACGATGATGATGAGGATACTATAATATTATTCCTTGAGAGCGATGAAGATTAAAATAAATTACATGTATAATTGTCTGTATCATTATTCCATTAATTATACAAGTAATATTATTTTGTTTACAATTACACCTATTTCCTTCTATTTATTGAATATACCTATTGGCCAATACTGTATATCTCATCACATTATACGAACAATCAAACATGTCCAGAAAAACAACCATATGGAAACTTGCAATATAAGGTTATCATTATTATTTCCTACGAAACAATTTAACCCTTAACGTCCGGACCGCGGTCATAGACGGCCCCAGGAAGCACCCGGGTCGTGTCTTACACCCCTGCCATGTGGTGACCGGGCGGGATGAAGCACTGCTATTGCCAATGTCGGCATTTGCGAGCCCAATTTGGCTTTTTTTTTTTTCTTGGCTATACTTCACCACCATCCCTACAAATCACCATCGTCAGTCAGTGTGTTACTGACTGTAAACATGGATGGATGTGGATTAGATTTCTCGTGCGTGTCCGATTCTGTGGTGCGCCATGCTTACTTACAACACTGACTGCCACCCGCGCGGGCCACGTTCAGTTGTCGTCAGAGCCACTCCACCTAAGCGAACACAGCCGCGCTCACACGAGAAAGTACCCTTCATTCCTCACTTAATTTCTCGGCAACGGAGAGTTGTAGAGAGCTGAGGTTGGTTTTATTGGAAAGAGGAAGAGTTGATGGTGCTAACAAGACCAAATTTAAGTTGTTCAGTATCGTAGTTTAGACGTACAGAGTAAGTGGAATAGAGCGATTTTGGAAAAATTGGCCAAAAGTGCCCGGCCAGGCAGTAGGGAAAGTAAGACTAGCCCCGGACTGACAAAATGGCTATCCATAGTTATCCCGTCGCGGAGGGGTTAAGCAAAGCAGTACAATGAGATTGAACAACATCATAGCGCAGTTCATATGCAAAAACCATGCAACTCATTGTTGGGGTATCACATTTGAGTTATAATGTAAGCCTTTTGAGAGAAAATCATGCGATATAATAATGTTTAAATCATGTTTTTATATATTGCCGTGTGTTGTGTAATTGAGATAGAGAGTGAGAGTGAAAGAGAGGGAGAGGGAGAGAGACGGGGGATAGAATGAGGGGTGTTGTAGGGGGATGGTGAGGAGGTTGTCTGGTGGGGGATTTAGGAAGAGGGGGTACCTCGCCTTGTCCGAACATTTGCTCAGGATTTTGTGTTCTCACTGACTACAACTTAAGATCATAAGAGTAAACTCCTTAAGTATACAAATTTGCCTAACTACTATACCGCCATAAATTACGGCGGGGTGTTGTAAACATTGTGTTAAAATGTTATAATTATCTGACTAAGGACCTTCAAGATCTTTGCGAAAAACAATGCAACATGGGGCCTGAAATGGTTAGTAGTGTTCTGTGTGTTAAGTAATACCGTGAGTTCTGTGTTTGGCCAGCAATTTCTGGGTTATATGTAACTCTGTGTGATCTGTGCGCTTTGTGTATTTGGGAATGATTAGCATATCCGTTTTTATACATGCGCTAGTGTGGTATTCCCAGGTGGTACTTATGTAGGACCTATGCTATGCCTATGTGTTCTGTGTGTTATCTATCTATCTATCTATTGCCAGATGCCTTAATCCCCGGGGGGGTGCCCACAAATGAAATGCCTCCATGCATTTCTATCCCTTGTTAACTGGCATCCCTCCTTTGCTCATATACCTCCTAACTCCATCCTTCCATCTCATTCTTGGTCTGTCTCTTCCTCTCCATCCCTCCACCTCACTCTCATACACCTTCTTGACCAATCTCTCGCTCCCCTTACGTTCTATATGACCGAACCACCTCAAGGTGTTCCTCTTCACACTCTCCAACACATCCACATCCACATTGCATCGTTCACACACTACTTCGTTTGTCAATCTATCTCTCCATGTCACTCCACACGAGCTTCTCAGGTAACTCCTTTCCACACCTCTCACTCTTGATCTGTGCCTCTCTGTCATGGTCCACACTTCACTCCCATATGTCAGTGTTGGGATTATAACACTATAATGTAGGGTCTTCTTCACTTCCATACTCATCACCCTATTCCTTGTCACTGACTTCAGTGTTCCTACAACCCTCTTGCCCTGTTGTACCCTCTCCTGCATCTCATCCTCCAAACCTCCATCTTTACTCATCACACTGCCCAGATACTTACATGAGCTGACATTCACCATAACCTGTCCATTCAACCTCACCTCACAGTCTGTGGCTGCCCCTCTCTCAAAGACCATAACTTTGCTCTTTTCCACATTTACCTTCAAATTCCGCCTCTCGCACACAGTTCCAAACCTGTTCACCAGCAGACCCTGCAACTTCCATGCATTGTCACTCACCAGTATTGTATCGTCAGCAAACAGCAACACAGGAAGCTTCCACTCACTCCCCTCCCCCATCATGGGAACACCAACATCCACTGCTCTTCCCTGTATCTCTTTCATGACTCCATCCATATATACACTGAACAACCACGGGGACATTACACAACCTTGCTTTAACCCAACATTCAATTCAAAGAACTCACTCTGTTCACTCTCTACCCTGAATGCCGCTCTTGCACCCTCATATAAACTCTTCACTGCCCTCAATAACTTCCCAGGCACTCCATATATTCTCAGTACTTTCCATAGACCTTCTCGATCAATTCTGTCATACGCTTTCTCCAAATCCATAAATGCAGCATACACCTTCTGTCCCTTCTCCAGACATTATTCCACAACACACCTCAAGGAGAAAATCTGGTCCACACACCCTCTTCCCTTCCTAAACCCACCCTGCTCCTCTCCCACCCAATTCTCTGTCCTCTCTGTGTGTAATTCACATGTGCCAGTTGTTCCGTGAGCCTTGGGTTGCATAGTGCTAAGTGAGTTGAGTGTATTTTGTAAGAGTTTAATATTTCTGTGTGTTTGTGTGCTTCTGGTTTTACCACTCGATCAGTGCCACATGAACTCATCCCATCTCTCACATAAGTATTTCTGTCTAAACTCCATTTTAATTTATCTCTGTATTCACCAGTACTATTAACACCCACACTTCACTTAAACCATCATTTTCTCCTTTGCCCACCCCCCTTATCCCTAACCTGATCCAACTGAGCCTCTAATCTTACCCTCACCTCACCTCAATGAACCCAGTCTACATGTCTTTAGTGCCCCCTTTTCAGCTCTGTACTGCACTATACTATATTTATTATATTTGTCTAGACTTTTGCATCTGTTTCTGTGAGAGTGGGTCAGTGGGGAGAGGAAAAAAGACAGTAGAGGTACAGAGTATATATATGACGTGTGAACGATGTGGGTATGAAAATAGGTTTTAAAATGAGGGTGAATGGGAATGCCAGACATGCAAGTTGAAGAGTGAAAATGTTGCCCTCACGTTGAAAGCCAGGAATCTAAAAGAGGAACCAATGAGTATGAGAGATGAGGTAGGGAGGATGAAAGAGGACATAGAAGACACAGTGAGGGGTGTGCTGTCTAGTAAAGAGGACATAGAAGACACAGTGAGGGGTGTGCTGTCTAGTAAAGAGGACATAGAAGACACGGTGAGGGCTGTGCTGTCTAGTAAAGAGGACATAGAAGACACAGTGAGGGCTGTGCTGTCTAGTAAAGAGGACATAGAAGACACGGTGAGGGGTCTGCTGTCTAGTAAAGAGGACATAGAAGACACAGTGAGGGCTGTGCTGTCTAGTAAGAAAAAGCAAAGAACACCTCACCGGGGGGGGGGGGGGGGGATGACGTTTTATGACATGGAGATAAAGAACAGGGCATAACAGATGAGGGAGATGATGATGATGTAGTAGTGTTGAAGGAAGACACTCATACCATATAAACACAGGAGAGGAAAGAAGAGTGTTGAGAGGAGGATGTCCCCTAGGGTGATAGTAGGACAAAGAATAATAGGAGTGTCATTGGCCTAGGCCCTAGAGGGAGAGGGTAGTGGCAACATAAGCCTACTGGGAAGGTGCCGGGCCAGAATAATGGAAACAGCCAAGGAACAGGCAGAGGTAATAAATGAGGGAGTGATGGTTATACAGGGAGGTGGTAACGGACTGGAGAGGGGCAGGATTCAGGACACAATGAATGAGATAGTAGAGGGAGTAAAGGAAATGAAAAAGAGCAAGAAGAATGTGAGAGTGGCAGTGGTATGGGTGATGAGGAGGCCAAGTGAAGACAGGTGGTATGAACAGAGAAGGAACCAAGTAAATAGACAACAGGTACAGAAGGAAATAAATAAAATGAAAATAGAGATGATGAAGGATGATGACGTCGGTGTCAGTTTTATTAACATTTATTTTATCACTGTGGACGATTTTGGGAGAGACAGGGTCCACCTAGGTATGGAGGGAAATAGGAGACTGGGCAAAAGGGTACTAGAGTGGATCAGGGCATCAGAGCAGCTACAGAGAGTTAGTAAGTCAGCAGACAGACAGAAAGCTAGAGATGATAACTGACGGCACTGTGAGAAAGGAGGAATGAAGAGAATGCGAATAGGGTGTGTGAATGTGCGTGGATGTGGTGTGGGAAAAATGGAAGATATGAGTGATGAATTGTGTGAATGGAATCTGGATATAGTAGGTGTGACAGAGACACAGTTACATGAGAGAGTAAAGATGAACACTGATAAGTACAGTATGATTGGACAGGGACGGAGTAAATGGAAGAAGAAGAGTGGAGGTGTGGGATTATTTGTTAGACATGACATAGACGTGGACATAGAGGAAGTGAAAACTGGTGAATGTGAAATGAGTGAGGACATCATGGCTGTATATCTTAATGTAAAGATGGAAGGGAAGTATGAAAGGATCCTGTTGATTGTGTGTTATATGACTATACATACAGGGTCCAGGAGCAAGACAAGATAATGAAAGAAAATACAGGATAATAGGTATAGGTTGATTGTGGAAAATAGACAAAGAGAGACTATTGTCATGGGTGATAGGAATGGACATATAGGAATTTTAGGAGAGGAAGTGAATGGAAATGGGGAACTTTTGTTAAATTTCAAGGAAGAATATAGTCTAGAGAACTTGAATGTGACAATAGGTGAGGGACGTGCAACATGGTCCAGGTTAGGGAGTGAATCTGTGATTGGTTATGTGCTAGTGAATGAAAGAGCCAGGAGGAGAGTACAGTATATGTGGATGGATGAAGAGAGAAGGATAGATTTGATGACTAACCATAAGAGAGAAGGATAGATTTGATGACTAACCATAAGAGAGAAGGATAGATTTGATGACTAACCATAAGAGAGAAGGATAGATTTGATGACTAACCATAAGAGAGAAGGATTGATTTGATGACTAACCATAAGAGAGAAGGATAGATTTGATGACTAACCATAAGAGAGAAGGATAGATTTGATGACTAACCATAAGAGAGAAGGATAGATTTGATAACTAACCATAAGAGAGAAGGATAGATTTGATGACTGAACATAAGAGAGAAGGATAGATTTGATGACTAACCATAAGAGAGAAGGATAGATTGGATGGAAGAGTGGATGAACGGAATGATTCCCTGGTTAGGAAAGTGACAGAGGTGGGTGAAAAAAGGATAGGAAGGGTAAGGAATAGAAATAAAAGAAGTTTGATGAAGAGTTGGTGGAATAAAGATAATGAGAATGTGAGGAAGAAGAGGAAAGAGAGTAATAGGAAATGTAGAAGACTGAGGAAAAATGTAGGTAATAGGGGAGTATGTACTGAGTATTTTGTTATATGTAGATGATGACTAGATTGGTACTCCTCTAAGGACATACCATGGAGTGAAGTGTTCTATGATGGTAGCTGCTGGGGAAGTGAACTGTTGTTTAAAGCAAGAACAAAGTCACTGAAGGTGAATGATAGAATATATAGATGGAGTAATGAAGGCAGTATGGTGTGTAGGGAAGATGAGACAGTATGAAGGCAGTATGGTGTGTAGGGAAGATGAAACAGTATGGTGTGTAGGGAAGATGAGACAGTAATGAAGGCAGTATGGTGTGTAGGGAAGATGAGACAGTATGAAGGCAGTATGGTGTGTAGGGAAGATGAGACAGTATGAAGGCAGTATGGTGTGTAGGGAAGATGAGACAGTATGAAGGCAGTATGGTGTGTAGGGAAGATGAGACAGTATGAAGGCAGTATGGTGTGTAGGGAAGATGAGACAGTAATGAAGGCAGTATGGTGTGTAGGGAAGATGATACAGTATGAAGGCAGTATGGTGTGTAGGGAAGATGAGACAGTAGAACATGTGTTGATGGTATGTGATAAGTAGGAACGAGAGAGAGCTACCATGCTGAATGTGGTAATAAGTGAACTATATAGGAGAGAGAAAATGGAGGGAGATGGTGGAAGTGACAGTGACAGCCAAAGTGCTGCTAGGTCTGAGTGAACGAGAGCTGTACAATCCAGTGATAATAAAGAGTATGAAAGAAGTTCTATAAAGGGTATGTATGGTTGAAGAGAAAATGAGTATATAGGGACGTGCAGGTTGTATAAGATAGAGAGAGTAAAAGTATAATGTGTATATAATTATGTATTCTTTGGTACTGTTTTGGTTTGGTTTTCTCTTTAGAGGAAGACAGTGAGAGAGTACCGTTGTAAAGGTGACTCAGTCATCATCATCATCATCTGGCAACACTGACGCCTCAGATCATCACTGGCAACACTGATGCCTCAGTTTGTTTACCTCTGTGAAGCTCAAAGCCTGGCAGGGGAATATTTTAGTATTTATTTGCATTTTAAGGGCATTTAAGGATATTTTAAGGGTTCAATATTATATTAAGGGTTAGTTAAGGGTATACAGTTAATGGTGAAGGGACATAAATAAGGGTAAGTTGGTGAAATAAAGGAATTTTGAAGGGTTTAAATAAGGGTGGATAATAATGGCTGTGCTAAAATGTTACCATAAATATTAGAATGATTTTGTTTTATTATTTTTAAGGGTTCACTGTTATTTTAAGGGTATATAAATAAGGGTAAATTGGAGATATAAGGGGATTTTTATTGATAAAGGATTTAATTAACAAGAAATATATTAATTAACGTTAAATTTATTTATTTCAGAAGTGGGATTACAGAAGAAGGATTTACATACGAAGATTTACATCAAGGGATTTACAAAAGGAGGATTACAATGACTACATCAAGGTATTTATGTAGAAGAATTATTATGGGTAAATTAACAGAAAACCTGGGTTCACAATATTGTATATATTAGTAGCATTACCCACTATTTTGGACCATTCTAAGACACTTTTCATCTATGGTGTTTCTCTCGGAAATGCCTCGTTTTCGAGATATGCCCTGTTTACAAACATGATTTTGAAACTTAGTCATACCTGACCTGACCTAACCTAACCTAGACCACAGCAGACTACCGGGACCTAACCTGGGCAAACTACCGGACCTAACCTGGGCAAACTACCGGGACCTAACCTGGGCAAACTACTGGACCTAACCTGGGCAAACTACCGGACCTAACCTGGGCAAACTACCGGACCTAACCTGGGCAAACTACCGGACCTAACCTGGGCAAACTACCGGGTATAACCAATGTAAACTATCATAAAATGACCTGGGCAAATTTCCAGGACCTAACCTAATGTGGTGATACTGCTCAAGCCTAGCCGAAAACCCAGTTATTCTGTAATAATACATTATGATCTATCTATCTATCTATCTATCTATAGCTCTGACGCCTCGCTCCCTCCAGGAACTCCCCCCAAGGGGATGGCCACGGCAGAAAAGTCTCCAGTCTTCCCTGTTCCAACACTCCCTCCTTACTTGGTCCAGCCCTCCCCTCCCCCTCACATTACTTTCCTTTACATACTCTTCCACTCTGTTCCAACACTCTCTCCTTACTCCCTACTCCCTCTCATGTTACTCTCCTTTACATACTCTTCCACTCTGTTCCAACACTCTCTCCTTACTCCCTACTCCCTCTCATGTTTTTCTCCTTTACATACTCTTCCACTCTGTTCCAACACTCTCTCCTTACTCCCTACTCCCTCTCATGTTACTCTCCTTTACATACTCTTCCACTCTGTTCCAACACTCTCTCCATACTCCCTACTCCCTCTCATGTTACTCTCCTTTACATACTCTTCCACTCTGTTCTGCCATCTAACTGGTGGTCTGCCTCTCACACCACAGCCCACAACTTCACTTCCATACACCTTATTTACAAACTCCTCACCTTGCATTCTCTCTACATGTCCAAACCATCTTAATGTATTACATTTCACATTATTATTATTACAACCATTTTTATTATTATTATAGCTACTATTATTATTACTACTTCAACTACTTTTATGATTATTATTATCGGTAAATAATGAAAGAATTATAGTTATTGTGTATGGTGTTTCTACCTTTATTACCCATTTATTTACACCATTCTAAGACTTTTTTCATTTAAGTGATGAGTTCATTTTTAACATCCATTTTATTGTGCAAATTTAATGTTTTATCCATACATAAATAACCTAACCTATCCTAACCATAACCCAACCTAACCCAATGTAATCTAACCTAACCCAATCCAATCTAACCTAATCATAACCATTGCAGACTACCAGGACCTAACCTGAGCAGACTACCTGGACCTAACCTGAGCAGACTATTGGAAGTTTTACAAGGTAAGTAAGACCTTGATCAAAGTTATTATTATTATTATTATTATTATTATTATTATTATTATTATTATTATAAAACACCTAAATTTAGGAAAAAATTTGCATGTGTCAATAATGGTGCAATTTTTATTATTATTATTATTATTATTATTATTATTATTATTATTAATATGAAGATTATTATTATTATTATTATTATTATTATTATTATTATTATTATTATTATTATTATTATTAATATGAAAATTATTAGTATTATTATTATTATTATTATTATTACATATACCGTACCATAAAACACCCAAACTTTGGACATTTTTTACGTGTGTTTGTGAATAATTGTGTTAATAATGGTACAAGTTTGTAAAGGTGGTGTATGGAAGTGAAGTTGTGGTGTGTGGTGTGAGAGGCAGACCACCAGTTAGATGGCAGAACAGAGTGGAAGAGTATGTAAAGGAGAAAAACATGAGGGACAGAGTAGGGCTGGACCAAGTAAGGAGGGAGTGTTGGAACAGAGTGGAAGAGTATGTAAAGGAGAGTAACATGAGGGACAGAGTAGGGCTGGACCAAGTAAGGAGGGAGTGTTGGAACAGAGTGGAAGAGTATGTAAAGGAGAGTAACATGAGGGACAGAGTAGGGCTGGACCAAGTAAGGAGGGAGTGTTGGAACAGGGAAGACTGGAGACTTTTCTGCCGTGGCCATCCCCTTGGGGGAGTTCCTGGAGGGAGGGAGGCGTCACAGCTATAGATAGATAGATAGGTACAGTTGCCCAAGAAAAGATTGCAACCAAAATATGCTAGTGTGTGGCGATATCTAGCAGATGGTCCGTAGTAAACACTCGTAATTTATGAATGGATCACACGGAACCAACAAGCTTTGTATGGATGGATGTGATTGGCTGAAACATTATGTGCCGAAGCCAAATCATCGGCCCTGGTCTGCTCCGAATATTAACAGCATATGAATATATACTGATGATATTTATGAGGCCCATTTAATAAGTATTATAGATATACCAACATGGTTAGAATAACATTCAGTAATCAAGGCAGAATAATGTAGATAGATATTTGTAACGGTGTAGAGGAAATCAGTGGATCCCTCATCACATCGGATAATGATGTGAAGCATTACTTGAGACGCTCCGAAAACATTCTTATTATCTCATAATTCAAACTTATTTTTACATTTGATATTAAACACTATTGTAATAAAGTTAATATTATTTTTCTGTCACTCCAATATAAGATATCATATTAGAGCCTCACTGCACACTTTTCTATTATTAAAATATATATGTTAAGTTTCGTTAAGTAATGAAGAAATTCAGTGATAATAAACTGCACACTTTCAGAATATAATCTTTATTTATCAGTGAATACCTTTGATATAGGTCTAAGAATTTCTCGTTCTAGGTTGACTGAACAAGACTCTTATCACATGATATAACGGAAGCGGATGGGGACAGCTGGCCATTCTTTGATAATTTGTCTTGTGATTGGTCACCTCCAATAAGCGCGTCCCTCATTGGTCCATCATCCCCCCCCCCCCCCGCCAAGCGTCCCCAACTCCCGGCTACATACAGCTACATACGTAAACAAACTGAGAGTATAGCCATGGCGGGAGCGAAATCGCCTTTTTAAAAATGTAATTACTGTAACAAGGACTTCACAAGAGGGACGCGCTTACTGGAGGTGCTGGCTGCACCAATCACAAGACAAATTATCAAAGAATGGCCAGCCGTCCCCATCCGCTTCCTGATATAACAGTATTCAGCCTTATATAATAGCACAGTGGTAAAGTCTGTGGCTGCAATTCCGTGGCCCAGCGTTGGATCCTTGCTCGGGACACTGTTAAAAATACCATTGATGCCAGAGGTTACCACCCCTGTGAGCAGGGGGTGGGGGGTTTGAGTCAGCTGTCTGAGGTCTTCCTGCTTAGTCAGCCATAGCCGAAGCTGACTCGGGTCTCAGGTGGGTGGAGAGGTCGCTGGGCCATACATTACAGGGATTATCCTTGTGATGTGTGCTATAATTGTGTTTCATACACACAGTGTGTGCTACACTCTGTCCCAGTGACTGCCACTCGCTGGCACCTTTAATAACCTTTTAATAACAGTACGAGACATACTATAAATGTTTAAATATAGAATAAGGTTAAATACCGAAATATCCCTGCTGCTCTACTTTATCTTATTGTTATCAAGGTTTATATTACTTATTCTTTTTTGAGGCTACAATCCCTTTCATAAAATACTTTAGTTGTAATAATAGGAGAATAATACTGATCGCCTGAGGCACTGACAGGCATATCATTATATTCCTCACCAATGTGATAAGGAGGTGGAATATTGCAGCCATGTGAAGATGCATGTCAACCATGGTTGTTTATCCCTGAGAGTTGCCATGTTCAATTATATCAAGTTCGTCACAACAGATCTCCAATATCATACCATATAATTAATAAATCTAATAAAATATAAATGTCCCGAGTGTTTTATTAACTAACCTTTCACATTTGAATCATTTGCTAAGGAGGTGGAAGATTTCCACTTCGATGGATACTAATACGAATTAAATAATTTACCTCGAGACAGAATCTTCTGCTCCGATGTTCGAAATGAATCAAAACAAACCCCTGAACACTTTCTTCTATGCTAAAGTAATACCATACATTATTCTGCCTTGATTACTGAATGTTATTCTAACCATGTTGGTATATCTATAATACTTATTAAATGGGCCTCATAAATATCATCAGTATATATTCATATGCTGTTAATATTCGGAGCAGACCAGGGCCGATGATTTGGCTTCGGCACTTAATGTTTCAGCCAATCACATCCATCCATACAAAGCTTGTTGGTTCCGTGTGATCCATTCATAAATTACGAGTGTTTACTACGGACCATCTGCTAGATATCGCCACACACTAGCATATTTTGGTTGCGATCTTTTCTTGGGCAACTGTACAGTGTGAACCAGGCCTCACACCTATAGATAGATAGATAGGTACAGTGTGAACCAGGCCTCACACCTATAGATAGATAGATAGGTACAGTGTGAACCAGGCCTCACACCTATAGATAGATAGATAGGTACAGTGTGAACCAGGCCTCACACCTATAGATAGATAGATAGGTACAGTGTGAACCAGGCCTCACACCTATAGATAGATAGATAGGTACAGTGTGAACCAGGCCTCACACCTATAGATAGATAGATAGGTACAGTGTGAACCAGGCCTCACACCTATAGATAGATAGATAGGTACAGTGTGAACCAGGCCTCACACCTATAGATAGATAGATAGGTACAGTGTGAACCAGGCCTCACACCTATAGATAGATAGATAGGTACAGTGTGAACCAGGCCTCACACCTATAGATAGATAGATAGGTACAGTGTGAACCAGGCCTCACACCTATAGATAGATAGATAGGTACAGTGTGAACCAGGCCTCACACCTATAGATAGATAGATAGGTACAGTGTGAACCAGGCCTCACACCTATAGATAGATAGATAGGTACAGTGTGAACCAGGCCTCACACCTATAGATAGATAGATAGGTACAGTGTGAACCAGGCCTCACACCTATAGATAGATAGATAGGTACAGTGTGAACCAGGCCTCACACCTATAGATAGATAGATAGGTACAGTGTGAACCAGGCCTCACACCTATAGATAGATAGATAGGTACAGTGTGAACCAGGCCTCACACCTATAGATAGATAGATAGGTACAGTGTGAACCAGGCCTCACACCTATAGATAGATAGATAGGTACAGTGTGAACCAGGCATCACACCTATAGATAGATAGATAGGTACAGTGTGAACCAGGCCTCACACCTATAGATAGATAGATAGGTACAGTGTGAACCAGGCCTCACACCTATAGATAGATAGATAGGTACAGTGTGAACCAGGGGCCGGATACTCAAAACGGGTTGTAACTTCCGACGTCGGATCTCATTTGGGACGTCGGATCTCACTTACGACGTCTGATCTTACGAACAATTTAGGATGTTGTATTTCGTGTCGTAAGACAAGATACTCAAAACAAATTTCCGACGTCCTAATCGGTTCGTAACTACTTAGGACTGTCTTTTCCTCTAGGACATCGGAAAATCTTCAGCCAATCAGGTGGCGTCTTTCATGTGGATCCAGCCAATGAAAAGCAAGGAATGCCACAGTGCCAATATGGACCCCATCAGCTGTGTTGTGTAAACATAAAGTGATGCTGGGACGTGAGAAGCGTGTGATGCAGTGACAACAGTATTATCTCTCTCTTATCGCCTACAGAGAGACTGTTAACAGCAGTAGTAACGTCGCAATAACCAAGGAAAGGAGTGAAATGAGAGTGACAGGTAAGTTTTTAGTAACATCATTGACTATTGACGTTCATAATAACCATTAAATATTAGTTTTTCTATGATATTTATGTACTATATTGCCATTGTGCAGTAGATTGTTTCTTCCATTGTTACTAGTAGGCATATATAACGGGTTGCCACAACTAAGTCCCAGCTGTAGTCTGCTGTGGTTCTGAGGTTTGGTTAGAGCAGGTTAATTACCAAAATTTGACTTGGGAAAAAACATATTAGAGAACTGCATTAGCTTAAATATTTGTTGTTGTTCTTGCATTATACATTTAAGTGTGCATCAAAATATTTGTTAACTCATCCTAAATACATTAGGTTAGGTTAGGTATGTAATTAAAGAAATGTTGGGGTACAATATGTATGCTATTCTAAGTGATCATTAAATACTGTATGATGTAGGATAGTTTTAGGAATTCCATCAACTAATGTAATGTATTGAGAAAGATTGGCAGAATTATACTTCACAATACAGAAAGAAATTAAGCATTCAAGAAGCCCAATACAGTATACTGTACTGTACTAAAGTTTGATTACTTAAAGCAATGCTGCAATGATACTACTGTTCATCTTAGCTATGACTGTAATTTAATGGCTTTTACAGGTGGTGGAATACCTGACACAAAGGACTGGAAGCCTACAGAGGAGGCACTACTTGCTCTCAACGAGACAGAGGCTATTGAGGGGCACTCTGGCCCTTTCGAAAGCAAGGACGTCATTGCTGGTAAATTTGACTAATTTTTACGGAGTGCACATTGAGACAATGTTCTCTCACAAAAGATAATGGAAGAACTGTGTAGGGGATTGTCATGCCTTTCTCAGTGACTTTGTATTGTTAGGCCTGTACATTTAAGGTCTAAAATAACTTATAGAGTGCAGGGGAATGCAAGGCCCCAATTCTGTACTGTATTTGTGTCTTTTATACATACAGTATTATGGTTATTATGTGTTGTCTGTTACTACAAAAGCTCAGAGTAAACATGTTGCATTAGTACTGGATATACTGTTGTGTAACACTGCACACATTATTGTTACAGATGAGCCTCTGCCATCGACCTCTGCTGGTAGTGTTGCCAGACCCATACCGTTGACAAGGACACATGATGAGCATGCACCACTACCCAGTAAGTAGATGCATAATTGGTCATGAAGATGTTGCTGAGCTTAGCTGATGTTCATTATATAATCTTCAGTAGGTTGACGAGATGCAATACATACTGTACTGTATTGAAGATGTTGTTCACTAGTGGTTCTCAAATCTTTTTTCAGCAGATGTTAGGCCAAGTGTGATTATATTTATATATGTTGGGTGACAGTGAAATGTATGTACAGTTTTACCAAAGAAAATGCAATGCAGACAGGAAACTTTGAGGAAGAAGTACTAAGCAAAAAGAAACTTAAAGGAAAAAGGCGGCCCCATGTTTATTGCTCCCACTATGCATCACAGTTCCTTTTTCATTGTAACCATATTACATAAACACAGCACTTCTTATTGTTACAGATTTTGGTGGCAGGAGTAGATGACCCAACACGCCACTTTACAATGTCTGTAGAACATATTGACTTTGAGAGTTCAGGCCTGTTAGAAAATATTCAAAGTCACGAACCATCAGAAAACATTACCATTCCCCAGACAGTGACTTTTGACCATGCCTACTGTAGATCACCACCTCCAGCATCAAGTATGAGGGCAAGTAGATCTGAGAGTCATGACACCAGTAGCCATGTTCACAGCAGCCGTGCCTGTTCACAGCCCTGTATCAGTGACCAGATGCTGGCAGTACAGGGAGAAATTCTGCAAGTGTTGAGAGGCAGCCTCCCAAGAATTGCCTCTGCACTTGAGGAACTTACAGAGTTAGCCAAACAATGTGATACTGTGCCAAACTAATTAGGTTATTTAACAGTGTGCTGCTTCTGTACAATAAGCAGTTGAATGCAATACAGAATTATATTTTCACAAAGTCTTTATTACTGGTAATATGTTATCGAGTGTTAATGTAGCTGTACAGTGATTATGCTAACAGAACTCTCACTAACTTTAATTTTGTTTTCAAATGTGATTATATTTTAGGTGTGTCATGCTGTGATAGTATTTTAATACTGTACTGCTTTTGAACAATAAACAATTGAATGTAATCTGTAGAATTATATTTTCACAAACACTTTATTACTGTTAAAATGTAGTTTTGAGTGATATTGGGATAAGTAGGAGATGTAGTAATTAACAACAATGTATTTATTTAAATTTACCAAGTTTATTTCATGTAAAGAAATTATCTACAATATCGAGCCCGAAGACGACTGTTATTCCAGATGAAGGAGTCGTGGGTACTGCCAGGGTATCTCATACTATAATGCTAAATTATTTTCTCACTGGTGCAAACACACTGCACATTCAGGGAGTGATAGCCTTTCCTATTAATATATACTTGTGGATTTATATTTGTAGCCTTGATTGGTATATGAGTACCATCAAGGGCTCCAATCACTCAGGGAAAACCATTCACTGCATGGAATCCTCTGCAGGCTCTGCCAATTTCCACAATACCTGAGGGCATCTTTATTTCTACTCTTGCCTTCTCAGCCAACAAATGTACTACAGCAGATTTCACCACTCTACTCACACTTGCTTGAGTCACTCCAGCAGAATCTCCAATCACACTTTGAAAGGTTCCACTAGTTAGCTAATACTCGTAGAGTTACTAACACTTGGGTGTGTGTTGGTATACCATGAGATCTCCTCTTTTGTCGACGAACATATGGGTCAATTGGCAAGTTCCTGGCACAAGTTTAATTAAGATTTCTTGATGAGGAAATCTATAATAGCGAAGTAAGTGTTCTTCACTAACATGTAGAGGGTCCAATGGATCCCTATACACTCTTTCCCTCCGTAGGCGACGCCTATTCTCATATGCAAACCACTATAAGTTCCATCACATTTGTAAATTAGCGCTCGGTGTTCAGTTCATTCAGCTCTCCCACAACAACAAACAACAAGACGTGACGTGGGTGATGGTGTTTTGCCAACACAGCAACGGGGACTCGGGGAGAACCACAGGAGGATTGACAAAAATATATACGTTTTCTATGTGTTTCGGGTCTTAACTCACTTGTGACAGGGTCGCGCGGATTGTAAATCCGCGTGTCTTAAGACCTCACAAGATGGCTGCCCACAGTGCCGAATTTTTTTTGAGTATAAGGTCTTAATGTTTTGAGTATGTGGACCTAACTCGCCTGGGGAAGTTAGGACGTCCCAAATGAGATAGGACGTCGTAAATTGCTTTGAGTATCCGGCCCCTTCAAACCAAAATTTTGACCGACTAAAAAATTTCAAAAATCCATATATGTCAATTTTGAGTAATGGATATGAGAGGGGGGATAATTTTGAGAGGGGGTTATACTCCAAGGGGGGGGAGAAATTTGCCCCGTTTTGCTCTCAGATTCACCGTTTTCGAGATATATGCAAATTTGTATCCAAAATTTTGAGTCAAATTTTGAGTGGGTAAATATATATGGATTTTGATGAAATTTGGTGAGAAGGGAGAATATAACATTAGGTAAAACCAACTTTTTCAGATTTATTCTATTGTTTATATTTTTCGAGTTATAAACGTTTTTTGAGTTGAAATTTTAATCCAAAAAACGCTCATAAGTCAAAATATTTTCGTTATAAACCAAAAGTAAAAACGGGATTATGTGTTAATTAATAAATTCTACCTTCAAACAAAGTTTGGTCAAAATCCATATATATTTAGTGGGTCAAAATTTGATCCAAAATAAAATCAAATTTTTGAATTAGTAAATATATATATTTTTTAACCAAACTTTGTGTGAAGGTAGAGTTTATTAATTGACACATAATCCCGTTTTTACTTTTGGTTTATAACGAAAACATTTTGACTTATGAGCGTTTTTTTGGATTAAATTTTCAACTCAAAAAACGCTTATAACTCGAAAAATATAAACAATAGAATAAATCTGAAAAAGTTTGTTTTGTCTAATGTTATATTCTCCCTTCTCACCAAATTTCATCAAAATCCATATATATTTACCCACTCAAAATTGGACTCAAAATTTTGGATACAAATTTGCATATATTTCGAAAACGGTGAATCTGAGAGCAAAACGGGGCAAATTTCTCCCCCCCCCTTGGAGCTACACCCCCCCTCAAAATTATCCCCCCTCTCATATCCATTACTCAAAATTAACATATATGGATTTTTGACATTTTGAGTCTGTCAAAATTTTGGTTTCTCGAAAAGGACTGAGAACGTGTGTGTGTGTGTGTGTGTGTGTACGTGTGTGTGTACGTGTGTGTGTTTACGTGTGTGTGTGTGTGTGTCTTTTTAAGGGGTATCTTTAATAAATTATATAAATACGTAAATAAACGATATATTTACACTAATTGATATTTTAAATTACGTAGGAAATTAAATTAAATCTATAATATTAATGGGAAATTATTATATATAAATAATTTTGACTTAAATGTTGAAAAAAATGAAAAAAAAAATTACGTTCCAATAATATTCTGGTCGAATCCAAGATGGCTGACTGGTAGGGGAGTAAACATATCCTTATATTTATTTAAATGGCATTACAGTTATTATTAGGTAATTATTATATATTTATATATGTAATTAATTATATATAACTATAATTACATCATATATAGTCATAATTATAGTCAAAATATGCTTAAAACAAGATGGCTTCTATAGTGTACTCCCCCGCTAAGGGAAGAATGGACTCGACCCAAGATCTAACTTTATAAACCAGCACTGGTTAAATTCTAAGGTAATTACTCTAGATTGGGTACATATGGGATTATTTAAGGTAAAGTTTTGGACAATCTAAGGTAATTTCCACGAAGGCTTATTTGAGATAGAGTGAGGATGTATGTATGTGTGTGTGTGTTATTAAAATAAAATAATATATGATATTCTTAAAGGATATTTTAATATAACAAATTATAAAAATACATAAAAATATCCTATATAAATAATTAATTCAATATTTAAGGTAAATTTTTAGTGGATCAATCTAGGGATTTTTTTTTTCAACCCAATTATAAGTGGGGAATTTTAGGGACGCCTTCAGTCACCTTCGAGCCACGGGGTGGTGTAGACGTACGAATTTTCTCTCCTCTCCTCGTGTGTTCGTAAGTTTAATTGCCCTTATTCTAGAACGATGGTGTGTGTGGTATATACGATGGTGTGTGTGGTACGATACGATGATGTGTGTGGTGTATACGATGGTGTGTGGTACGATACGATGGTGTGTGTGGTGTAAACTTTACTTTATTTACTTCAAAACAAAGATGGCTGATCTGGTGGTATTGTCAATTTCATTCTTTATTTTGCTTTTTTGTGCAATAATGTCGATTTATTTAGTATATATGTGTATCCAGAGAGATGGGAGATTATATACTACATATCATAGGTAAGTTAAGAGAGAGCGAGAGAGAGAGAAAGGGAGAGAAAGAGAGATAAAGTGAGAGAGAAGGAAAATTTTCTATTGCATATCTACCCACCCCAAGCCTGTACCCCTATTCCCTCACCCCCCCAAGCCTGTCCCCTATTCCTGCACCCCCCCAAGCCTGTCCCCTATTCCTGCACCCCCCCAGTTCCCCCCCAAGCCTGTCCCCTACTCCTGCACCCCCCAAACAAAGTCATATAGAAAATAATACCACAGAAATGGATAAATTAACGAAGTGAAAATTTATCACCTGTTGCCTCACACTGTTTATTTATTTATCTATTTATTTATTTCCTGCTATATTATTATTCAATGGCTTTCCACAGTATGATATAACGATAGATATATTTATAAACTATATCACAGAATAATATAAATTTAAATCAGCTTCGAATTAAATAATAATATTGAACATTTCGGAATATTTTTACAAGTTGCCACAACTCCATTTCGAAAATTTTACTATTACCATTGTTTATATTTAACTATTACAAACCATTTATTTACAACATTCTAAGACTATTTTATTCTATGGCATTTCCTCTACAAATGCCCCATTTTCAAGTTGGGGCATATTCAAATGGGGCATTTTGAAATTAACCTGACCTGACCTAACCTAACCTAGACCACATCAGACTACCTGGACCTAACCTGTACAAATTCTTCTTATTTATTGTTTTGTGGTGTTCCAAGTAGTTTTTCTATGTATTGTCTATTTTTCTTAGTTAGTTTCTTTGGTCCTGCTGCTGTTCAATATCAGTTTTCCTGCAATTCCAAATTTTATTGAGGTACTCTTTTCTATTGTATGTTTTCCTCCTTTTCATCACTTTTTTCAAATATTAAAATGGATTCCAACGTTTCATATTCCATTCTACTATTTTCCAGCCATCCCAAATTCCATTCTACTATTTTCCAGCCATCCATTTCTGTCTTCCATTTTCTTTTTTCGTATTTGTTTATTTTTTCATATAACTGATTCTTACTTAATTTATTTATTTGTGTGTTTTCCCCATTAACATTTTATTACTATTACAGACTACCGGGACCTAACCTGTACAGACTACCGGGACCTAACCTGTACAGACTACCGGGACCTAACCTGTACAGACTACCGGGACCTAACCTGTACAGACTACCGGGACCTAACCTGTACACACTACCGGGACCTAACCTGTACAGACTACCGGGACCTAACCTGTACAGACTACCGGGACCTAACCTGTACACACAACTGGTAAATTACGGGAAATGACCGGGGCCAAATACTGGGACCAAGCCGGATCTGGCAACACTGCTACAAAATGGTAATTATTTCAATAAATACCGTAATATGATTTTAGAACACATAATAATAATAATAATAATAATAATAATAATAATAATAATAATAATCTTGGTAATAATAAACAACACATATATAATCTTACAGCACCTCATAATAATAATGATAATAATAATAATAATAATAATAATAATAAATTTTTTTTATCACCCGCTGATAAAAACTTAAAAAAAAAAAAAAAAAAAAATATCACCCGCTTAGTAAAACGTAAAAAAAAAAAAAAAAAAAAATTATCACCCGCTAAAAAAAAAAAAAAAAAAAAAATTATCACCCGCTGAGAAAACGTAACGTAAAAAAAAAAAAAAAAATTATCACCCGCTTCGTAAAACGTAAAACGTAAGCTTCTTGTATATCTTCCTCTTGATGTTTCCTCTTGTTTATATCCTCTCCTCTCCTCTTGAATATCCCTTCTGTACAGTCCTTGTCATATATACCTTACATTAATTAAATAATAATAATAATAATATACCTCACATTAATTAAATAATAATAATAATAATAATAATAATAATGATAATAATAATGATAATAATGATAATAATGATAATAATAATGATAATAATAATAATAATAATAATAATAATGATGATAATAATAATAATAATAATAATAATAATAATAATAATAATAATGATAATAATAATAATAATAATGATAATAATATACTTATCATTTTTTTAGCTTCTATATCTTTTACCAGATGTGGGCACCTAACCTAATTTGCATATTGAACATGAGGAATATTTACAAGTCTAAATTTACAAATGTCCGTCTGATAATACCCATAACCTGATTTTCCTTATTTATTTTTTCAGAGAGATGCTCAGAGAATGACAACATACAGAGAGAGTGTGTGTGTGTGTGTGTGTGTGTTACGTGTGGCAACTATTACAGGTTGTTCATCAGCTGACACACCAAAAACAAACACCGGTAAGCTCTCTTCAGAAATATATGACATTTTAGTATAAAACGAGAAATTATCTTCAAAATACATAAAGGTAATATATATGACATTTTAGTATAATACGAGAAATTATCTTCAAAATAAATAAAGGTAATATATATGACATTTTAGTATAAAACGAGAAATTATCTACAAAATACATAAAGGTAATATATATGACATTTTAGTATAAAACGAGACATTATCTTCAAAATACATAAAGGTAATATTATTTTGAAGTTTCCTGAGTGAGTTCTCTAATCAGTAACATTGGAGGGAAATGTTTATTAATGTTTACAAACAAAGGAACATCAACCCGGGTTGGTGGTGGGTGGGTTCTATTTACACCAGACAACCCGGGTTTTTCGGAGCAACCCGGTTTTTTTGGAGCAACCCGGGTTTTTCGGAGCAACCCGGGTTTTTCGGAGCAACCCGGGTTTTTCGGAGCAACCCGGGTTGATCAAGTGGGATAAATAGAAGACACCTTTTGATTACACACACAAAACTTAAACAACAACAACAACATGAATCTTATGGATGATAATAACCAATTTGTGACTATATTGGTCCTTGTAATTAATTAATAGTTTTGATGAAGAAAAGAGGAAATATTACCATAGGCTTGATTTTATTGTCCATGTTTACATTCAATGAAGACCACACGTGTAGGCCTACCCGACTACTACTAATACCACACGTGTAGGCCTACCCGTCTACTACTAATACCACACGTGTAGGCCTACCCGTCTACTACTAATACCACACGTGTAGGCCTACCCGTCTACTACTAATACCACACGTGTAGGCCTACCCGTCTACTACTAATACCACACGTGTAGGCCTACCCTTCACTACAGGATGTAAACACAGTAAAATATACACGTCCTATTTATTTTCTACTTTAAGTGTGTTTTTTGTTGTTGTTCGAAAATATTTGTATTGCAAAAATGTTTTCTTATATTAATCCCCCTTTTTTACTTAGAATTAATTTATATAAGTACATTATTAGCCTCTTATAACTTTTTTATTAAATGACTTACAGTAGTTTCACAGCTTCCTTCCTCTCTCTCTCTCTCTCTCTCTCTCTCTCTCTCTCTCTCTCTCTCTCTCTCTCTCTCTCTCTCTCTCTCTCAATAAATACCTGATAAATCTCTCTCTCTCTCTCTCTCTCTCTCTCTCTCTCTCTCTCTCTCTCTCTCTCTCTCTCTCTCTCTCTCTCTCTCTCTCTCTCTGTCTCTCTCTGTCTCTCTCTCTCTCTCTCTCAATAAATACCTGATAAATGGGAATTACACTTTAATAAATACCTTATAAAAATAATTCTTTCAATATTTAGCAAATAAAAAAAAGTGTACGCAAACATAACGGTAATTAATTTAATATTTACCCAAAAATATTATAATTAATACGGTATATAATATTTATTTTGTTAATTAATATTTATTTCATTACATAATTGTCTATGAGTACCGACACACACACACACACACACACACACACACACAACTACAATAACAACCACAAATATAATTAAATTTATATATATTTATTATATTAACTAATATTTATTTCATTACAGAATTGTCTATGAGTACCGACACACACACACGAACAAACAAGATGGCCGCCTCTACAAACCCCCCCCCCCCCAACCCCTACAAACAAGATGGCCGCCACTACAACCTCTGGGATATTAAGTTCTCTCTCTCTCTCTCTCTCTTTGTACACGCACACACAAACGCACACGCTTAAAATTGCACACGCACACACACACACACATGCATATATACACACACGCACACACAAACGCACACACTGTTTGATATCGTGTGTGTGTGTGTGTGTGTGTATATATAATCCATATTTCTCAATGTCTATATCATTATTACTGTTAATTTAATGTGTATATATGTATGTATGTGTATGTATGTGTATGTATATATGTATGTACAGTCTATCTATCTATCTATAGCTCTGACGCCTCGTTCCCTCCGGGAACTCCCCCGAAGGGGGTGGCCACGGCAGAAAAGTCTCCAGTCTTCTCTGTTCTCACACTCCCTCCTTACTTGTTCAATCCCTCCCCTCCCCCTCATGTTTCTCTCCTTTACATACTCTTCCACTCTGTTCTGCCATCTTACTGGTGGTCTACCTCTCACACCACGTCCCACAACTTCACTTACATACACCTTCTTTACAAACTCCTCACCTTGCATTCTCTCTACATGTCCAAACCACCTCAAAGTATTACGCTTCACTCTTTCAACCACTCCACACTCAATACCAATTGCCTTCTCACTCATACCACATCTCCTATACACACTCTCATTACTTTCTCCATCCCACCTTGTCAGTCCACATGCACCTCTCAGATAACTCATTTCCACAGCACCTATTCTTGACTGATGAGCCCTACTCCATGTCCAGGTCTCCGACGCATACGTCAGTGTTGGCAAGATTATACTATTTCGTAGTCCCCTTTTCACTTCCATACTCACACTTCTACCCTTCATTATCCTCCCCATTGATCCTATGACTTGTCTACCCTTCACTGCTCTCTCCCTTATTTCTCCTTCCATACTTCCATGTTTACACATAACTGTCCCCAGGTACTTAAATTCCTTCACTTCCTCCATCCTCTCGCCCCTTAGGGTTATCTCACACTTCGTCCCAGTTGGTACTTCCACTCTGTAAGGTGTAGCAAAGTCAATCACTTCAGTTTCTGCTCTCTCAAACACCATCACTTTACTTTTTCCAACATTCACCTTCAGTTTCCTTCGTTTACATACAGACTGAAATTTGTCCACCACACTCTGCAACTCCCTTTCACTCTCAGCCATCAGCACAGTGTCATCTGCAAACAAACTTGCCGCCAAGGACCAATTTACTTCATTCAGCTTCAACTTCACCCCCAGACCATTCACTTTGGCTTTCAACTCTCTCATACACCCATCCATATATATATTGAACAACCATGGTGACATAACACATCCTTGTCTCAGCCCTACACTAATATTAAAACTCTCACTCAGATCACCCTCTACCCGCACACATGCTTTTGCATCTGTATAAAAAGCCTCAATACCTTTCAGTAGAGATCCCCCAACACCATATATTCTCAACACCTCTGACATAGCTCTCCTATCAACCCTATCGTATGCCTTCTCCAAGTCCATGAAGGCAGCATACAACTTCTTACCCTTCCCTATATATTTCTCCACTATCGATTTTAGCGCAAATATCTGGTCCACACATCCTCTACCCTTTCTGAACCCTCCCTGTTCCTCACCAACTTTATTCCCTGTCACTTCCATCAGTCTCTCAGTTAGAACCTTTCCATACACCATACTATTCATTTAGTAGAGTTAAAATTATTATGGTAAATTTACAGAATTACTTCATTAACTATATTGTATATTTAAATATAATTACCTACTTATATAGATATTATACAGTATTTATTAATAATTACTATTTATTTAGACCATTCTAAAACATTTTTCATTATGGTGTTTTGGTAAATATGGAATGAATTACCATTTATCATGAACTGTTTTTTCTACCTTCATTACCCACTTATTTAGAACATTATAAAACTATTTTATTCTATGGCATTTCATCCACAAATTTCAAAGACATTCAAAGGAAGCATTTTGAAATTAACCTAACCTGACCTAACCTTACCTGACCTGACCTGACCTGACCTAACCTAACCTTACCTTACCTAATCTTACCTTACCTTACCTTACCTAACCTTACCTTACCTCGCCTCGCCCCGCCTTACCTTACCTTACCTTACCTTACCTAACCTAACCTAACCTTATCTACCTTACCTTACCTTACCTTACCTAACCTTACCTTACCTTACCTAACCTTACCTCACCTCGCCCGGCCTTACCTTACCTTACCTTACCTTACCTTACCTAACCTAACCTAACCTTATCTACCTTACCTAACCTTACCTTACCTTGCCCCGCCTTACCTTACCTTACCTTACCTAACCTAACCTTATCTACCTTACCTAACCTTACCTTATCTACCTTACCTGACCTTACCTACCCTGACCTAACCTGACCTAACCTTACCTGACCTAACCTTACCTTACCTTACCTAACCTTACCTTACCTAACCTTACCTAACCTTACCTTATCTACCTTACCTGACCTTACCTAACCTAGACCACAGCAGACTACCGGACCTAACCTAACCTGGGCAAACTACCGTGAAATAACCGTGGTAAAGTACAGGAAATGGCCGGGGCAAAATACTGTATTTATTGAAAGAATTACCGTGTTATAGCAGTGTTGCCAGATCTGGCTAGGTCCCAGTATTTTGCCCTGGTCATTTCCCGTACTTTATCACGGTTATTTCCCGGTCGTTTGTCCAGGTTAGGTCCCGGTAGTCTGCCTTGGTTTAGGTTAGGTTAGGTAAGGTAAGGTCAGGCTAATTTCAAAATGCCCCATTTAAATTTAACAAAAAACAACAACCATACACAATAACTGTAATTCCTTCAATATTTACTGAAAAAAATGTACGCAATAATGGTAATTCTATCCATATTTACCCAAAAAATATACACAATAACAATAATAACAGTAATTGTTTCCATATTTAACATAGAGTACTGGTAGTTAAATATAGATATTGTTGTGTTACATATTTTATTATTATGATGATTATTACATTATTTACATTTCCAGGTAGGATTGATTAATGAGGTGTTGCAACAGGTGTGAACCAAGAGGTTTTGCAGCATCAATTGTACATCAATGCACACTCCTTCATCCACAGGTAATTTTATTTATTTATTTTGGGTCTGTCATTGATTGCCTTCATCACTATGAAATAATTAGTTGTTTATGTGTATATATGTAACAGTATGTATGTATGTATGTATGTATGTATAATCTCTCTCACTCACTCATACTATCATTGCTTGCCTTCATCACTATGAAATAATTAGTTGTTTATGTGTATATATGTAACAGTATGTATGTATGTATGTATGTATAATCTCTCTCACTCACTCATACTATCATTGCTTGCCTTCATCACTATGAAATAATTAGTTGTTTTAGGCTACTGCTTGGTTTTATAAATAACTTTGGATTTGAAGATGGAACAACTATACTTTGTATATCTTACAGTATACTTGGCAACACATATGTGTAGTGTTGTGTTGCTGTCTCAGTGTCCTTGACTGTACATGACACACTCAGGTCACACCTACCTACTGTTGGTCAGGTCAAGTAATTCATTCCTTGCTATACCATCACCATGAAATATTCATCACACTCCCTCTGTCCTGCTTTGTACAGCCAACCAAAGGATATTATATAGAGAGTAAAGGGATATTTTATAAGAAACAAAGTCATAGCATGAGAAAAAACTAAAGTATATTGAGAGACAGACAGATAGAGAGACAGACAGACAGGAGGGTAAGGTAAAGAGGTGGATTATAAGTTTATAGGCCTGGTGACTGATGCCCGGGGTAGTAGTACAGACACCTCTGGCCATCACCCAGAGTATCAAATAGTGCTGGTTTGACTATTACCTAGACTAGACTAGACCACAGCAGACTACCAGGACTTAATCTGGACAAACTACCGGGTCTTAACCCAGGCAGACTACCAGGACTTAACATAGGCAAACTACCAGGACTTAACCTGGGCAGACTACCGGGACTTAACCTGGGCAGACTACCGGGACTTAACCTGGGCAGACTACCGGGACTTAACCTGGACAAACTACCAGGTCTTAACCTGGGCAAACTACCAGGTCTTAACCTGGGCAGACTACCAGGACTTAACCTGGGCAGACTACCGGGACTTAACTTGGGCAGACTACCAGGACTTAACCTGGACAAACTACCGGGTCTTAACCTGGGCAGACTACCAGGACTTAACCTGGACAAACTACCGTGAAGTAATCGTGATAATGTACAATGAATGACTGGGGCAAAATACTCGGATCTGTCAACACTGCTGCAAAATGGTAATTCTCTCAATAAATACCATAAACTGTAATGCAGCACCTCTCATTATTATTAGCATCATTATCATCATTATTATTATTAGCATAATTATCATCATTATTATTATTAGCATAATTATCATCATTATTATTATTATTATTATTATTATTATTATTATTGTTATTGTTATTATTATTATTATTATTATTATTATTATTATTATTATTATTATTATTATTACTGTGTCTACTTGATGAACTAACATTATTTAATTAATATTTCAGGTTCACAGACAGTTGATAGATAGATAGTTTGTGATAGATACATACATACATACATACATAAAGAGAGAGAGTGAGTGAGTGTGTGTGTGAGAGAGAGTATATATAGATTGATGGATGGATAGATAGATAGTTTGTGATAGATAGATACATACATACATAAGAGAGAGAGAGAGAGAGAGAGAGAGAGAGAGAGAGAGAGAGAGAGAGAGAGAGAGAGAGTATAGATAGAAATGCCTATATTTTAATGTTTTTGTATCCAATGATTTTCAGAAATGATGCATTTTGTTAGTTTTCATTTCTCTCTCGTACACACACACACACACACACACACACACACACACACACACACAGCTGTGATTTCCTGTGATGTTGTTTAGGGGTGACGGCCTAGGTCACGCTGGTGTGCCACCTTTAGTTGGTCGGTGTAACTTGATGTAGCAGGCTGTTCCCTTCAGTGGCCTGGTAATAATGGGGCAGTGAGGGTTTGTCCACCACCTCGTCTAGTCGGGTTTTGAATCTTTCTAAAGATCCAGAGTATGATGGTAGCTCTCGTGGGATACAGTTGAACAGCCGGGGACCCTGCACTGCTATGGAGTTTTCTCTTAGTGTTTGTAGTGTTGTCCATGTTGTCAATATCAGTGGTATGGTGTACATTAGGTCTCTTCTTCCATGTAGTGTTGTCCATCTCGTTATATGGTGTACATTAGGTCTCTTTTTCCATGGTTGGCTGTTCGGATTGAGCTTTCATTTTCCAGATTAGGGACAAGTCCATTAATAATTTTCCAAATGTATATAATTATGTATCGTTCTCGTGTTCTTTCCAGTGAGTATAATTTGAGGACAGCTAGTCGTTCCCAGTAGTTATTATCCTGCATACCCGCCATCCTTGTTGTAAATGTTCGTTGCATTGCTTCTACTTTTCTAATTTGTCCTACTGTACTTGGATTCCAGAGAACACAGCAGTACTCTAAGAGAGGAAGTATAAGTGCTTTATATAGTGTTAGAAGTACAGTACAGTACAGTGGGCTCTCTTGTTGTAAAGGTTCTTAGTATCCATCCCATTGTCTGTCTCACCTTTGTAACTTCTGTTGTCTATTTGTTGTTGAAAGTTGCCATCATCACTTAATGTTACTCCTAGATCCTTGACGTGTCTGTATTGTTCAATTATTTGTCCTTCTGGTGTTCTATAATAATTGTTGGGGATATCAATATTGGGATGACTGTATCTCATGAACTCCAATTTGGAGCTGTTGAAACTCATGTTGTTATTGGCTGCCCACTGGTATATTATATTTAAATCCATTTGTGTCATTCTAAGGTCTTCGTTGTTCCTCACTGTACTCAAAAGTCTAGTGTCATCTGCAAAAAAAAGATGCAGTGCAATGGGAAATATTTGTGTGTATATCTCTCATGAATATTAAGAATAGCAAAGGGCCAATGACTGACCCTTGTGCCACTCCGCTCAACACTCCTTCTACAACAACTGCTTGGTTTCTGTTCTCTAAAAAGCACTTTATCCACTTGAGCAGTTTTCCTCTGATTCCAATATGTGACAGTTTCTGTATCAGTATTTGGTGGTCGTCTTTGTCGAAAGCTTTCGAAAAGTCTAGATAAATAACATCGACTGTGGCATCGTTCTCAAGTGAATGTAACATGTCCATACGGTGTTGCAGTAGTTGTGATAGACACGATCTACCATGTCTGAATCCATGTTGCTTGGCATTGTGAAGTGTGTGCATATCGAGGTATTCATTTAGCTTGCTCACAACCATTTTTTCAAACACTTTTATTACGTGTGATGTTAATGTGACTGGTGGGTAATTTTTGGGCTCTGTTCTGTCGCCACCTTTATAAATTGGCGTAATAAATCCCTCTTTTAGTATTGGTGGAATTACTCATGTGTGAAGGGATGCTCTCCAGAGGATGTAGATAGGTGTGGATAGTGTTTTCATACATTGTTTCAGTAATATAGCAGGGACACCATCTGGTCCTAATGAGGCCTGAGGTCTAATGCTGGATATTGATTGTTCTATATCTATTTCACTCAAGTCGATATCTCTAGACTCTACGTCTGAAGTTCTTGTTATCACCGGGTCAAGTTCTTCGTTTATTTGGTTATTTTGTCGTACACTAAATGCAGATACATATTGCATATTGAAGGCTTCTGTCATTTGTTGTGGGTCACTGACTAGTGTACCATTGTGTTTTAAAAGTCCTATTTTGCTCCTTACCTTTGACTTCATTTTTGTATAGTGATAAAAGTATTTAGGGTTGTGGGATATAGCTGCAACTGCTTTTTCTTCTTCTTTAATCCCTTCCGCTTCATGTGATTTGGCCAGCTTTTCTTCTATGTTCCTCAATTGTTCTTTGATTCTGTTGTCCTCTCTATGTAGAATTTTCTCAGCCAATTTAGTTCTTTTCCTCATCAGAATTTTCCTATCCCTGGGTATATTATTTATTCTTCTATGTACTTTTCTTTCTGGTACAAACTTTGAGCAAATGAAGAGGAGTTTTTCTATAATAAAGTCATACATTTCTATTGTAGTCATGTCTTTTAGATCTTGGTTCTAGTTGACAATTTTGATTGCATTGTTCATGCTTGTCCAGTCCATATTATCACTGAAAAAATTCATAGTAGAGAAAGACGAACTCCCGCTACCATTAATTTCCATCATGGGCCTGTGTTCTAAGGTGGTTTCTATAATTAGGAGCTTGTGATCTGACATGGTTGTGTCCTCCGTCCACACACACACCACTAATGATAATATCTTCATTATTGGTGAAGAACAGATCCAAGGTATTAAGGCCGTGGGTTGGCAAGTCAACAATTTGTCTCATCATAAGGTCTTCAACCATATTAAACAAGGCATTAGCTTGTAATCTGTCCACTAGTGAGCCCCAGTATATACTTAGCTCGTGCCAGTTAGCATTGGGCAGGTTGAAATCTCCGTTGATGATAACAGAGGGCTCTGGATTTCCCATCATTTTCACTTGTACACTTATTTTTTCTAACACACTCACAAAGTTCTCAGTCAGACAACCTGGTGGACGATAAATGGTTACTACCACTGTTCTCCATTTGTGTATGTATAATATTATATATTCTACCTCGCTATTAGACTCCGATGTTATGAATTCGGTGTATGGTATAATATTTTCTCGAACATAAATAATTACTCCTCCTTTTTTCTTCCTTCTTGTCTGTCTGCTCTATGTATTTGATACCCCCCTATCATCACTTCTGCATCTCGTATGTCTTTCCTCAGGTGGGATTCAGTTATGCAGATTAATATAGTATTATAAGTCTGTGATATTTCTCCTAGCATGTTTGTTTTATATTTCTTTTTATAAGGAAGTAATCCTTCTATGTTGCAGCATATCATTATATCACACACACACACACACACGTACACACATACACACACACACACACACACACATACAGACACACACACACACACACACACACACACACACACAAGTACACACACACATACACACACGTACAGACACACACACACACACACACACACACACACACGTACACACGTACACAAACACATACACACTTACACACACACACACACCTTGATTCCTTCCTTGATTCCTTGATTGAAGTTGAAGACGCTAGCAGCTCTGCTACTCAGCCTCGAGGTCGCGAGGGGTCGACGTCTCGTGGTAGGTGAACTTGCCGTCCGCACGCTGAATAGCCAGCCAGTCCACGATGGAATTGGTGCTGGAGCGGGAGTGATAATGGGGCATGGGAGGCTCGTCCGGTAACGTTCGGAGGAAGCGATCCAGGGACGCTTTGAACGTTTCTAGTGACACGTCGGTTTTTGCGCGCAGAGTGATAGGAAGGGCATTAAAGAGGGTCAGGCCTCGCGTGGCGAACGCATTGGTTTTTAAGGTCTTCACTCTTGTGAGCGAGCGTGGGTGAACTCTATTCACAGTGCACAGGCGGCCCAGCCTCGGTTGGTCATACAAGGAGATACCAATGTCGTTCGACACAAGCCCCCTCATGATCTTCCATATGTAGAGAATGACGTACCTTTCTCTACGCCTCTGGAGAGAGTGGAGGCCGAGGGCTAGTAGCCGATCCCAGTAGTTGAGGTTGCGGAAGATGGTGATGCGGTGGGTGAAGGAACGCTGCACCGCTTCCAGTGCCCTGATGTCGCCTGGTGTCCATGGAGACCACAGCTGGCAGCAGTACTCTAGAAGGGGGACCACCATGGACTTATAAAGGGTAAGCATAGGGAAGGGATCTCGGGTGTTCTCATGATCCAACCTAGCTGGGAGCGCGCTTTCTTGGCTGTGGCAGCTATGTGGGTAGAAAAGGTGGCATCACTGCTGAAGCACACCCCCAAATCTTGGACTTCATACGGGTTTGAGATTGTGTTACCGTCTGGAGCCGTGTAGCTGGTGGTTGGTTGAGCGCTGGGGTTGGTATTATAAGCGAGGTGTTCAAATTTAGAATTGTTAAATGCCATGTTGTTCGTGGCTGCCCATTGGTATATAGTGTCGAGGTCATTCTGTAGGAGCACTGCGTCATCTTGATTGTTTATAGTTTTGGAGATGCGGGTGTTGTCTGCGAAAGAGGTGACGGTAGAGTGGGTGATGTTGTGGTCAATATCATGTATGTGGATTAAAAAGAGTAGTGGCCCCAACACCGAGCCCTGGGGGACACCGGACACGACAGGTGACACGTCAGAGCAGGCGCCACCAACTGCCACGAACTGGGTCCGGTTTGTGAGGAACTCGGAGATCCAGAGACCTAGTCGACCCGAGATACCCATGCATCTCAGCTTGTGCAACAGCACCCCATGATCGACTTTATCAAAAGCCTTGGCAAAGTCCAAGTATATGACATCAAGCATGGTGTTGGACTCCGGAGCAGAGACGATCCTTTCATGGTGTGCCAGAAGTTGTGAGAGACACGAACGTCCCCGTCTGAAGCCATGCTGACCTTTGTTGAGTTGGCTTGTAGACTCTAGAAAGGTGGTAATCTTTAAAACTATAATTTTCTCTAGAGTCCTGACGAGATGGGAGGTGAGAGCGATGGGTCGGTAGTTTTTTGCCTCACCCCTTGATCCTCCCTTGTAGATTGGGGTGATCCTCGCTGAGCGCAGCAACTGTGGCACTACACCAGAGGCGAGAGATTCCCTGTAGAAGGTAAGTAAAGGGACGGACACTTCGAGTGCACACTGCTTGAGGAGGATGGCTGGTAAGTGATCTGGTCCAGCCGCAGAGTTTTCCTTCAACGTCTTGATCGCGTTGGTAATGTCATGTAAGGTGATGTTGACGTCCAGGAGTTGGTCTGCCCTTTCTATTGGCGAGTTGAAGAATGTGGCCTTGTCATGAATGACTTTGGATGGCAGCGGGGTACTAAATACAGTCTCGTATTGGTCTTTGATTGTGTTGCTGATGGCTTGTGGGTCTGTTATGATGTCATCATTCACTGTTAAGGGGCCAACTGGTATGCGAGTTTTCGACTTTGTGAAAACATATTTATAGAAAAATTTAGGGTTGGTCTTGATTGAAGCTACTGCCTTTGCTTCCTTGAGGTGTAATTCATTGGTTGCGGAGTTGACTAGGGCAGTATTTATCCTGTCTATTTTGGCATTGATGAGATCACGGTCATGTTGGTTCGTGGTGGACTTTTTTCTAAGCCTGGTCCGAGCGCGCATTAGGGCACGTCGGTCTCGTGGTATTGTAGTAGTGTTGGAACCTGAGGACCTCCGTGGGACATGGGTGACGCATGCCTCTAGTAGTAGGTTTAAAATTATGTCGAGTTGGGCGTCAATGGATTGTGACGTCAGGAGCGATAGCCAGTCAATTGCTCCTATTTGTGCTCGAAGGGCGTCCCAATCCACATTTTTGTTATAGAAATTTAGGTCACTGAATGTATGATCCGAGACTGGTGTTCTGGCGACAAGAGCAGGGTTGGCGAGGCCATTGGTGTTTATGTTGGTGGTCACCGTGATTAGGTTGTGATCACTGAGGTTAGTGTGGTGAATTTCTTGATCATGGATGATGTGCTCATTATTGGTAAGAAATAGGTCGAGGATATTGTTAAGTCGTTTCGGTGAGTGTATGATTTGCGTTAAACAATAGTCCTCGATAAATGTGAGAAACAGCTGGGCTTGTGATTTGTCTGCAGATGTGCCACTGTTAATTGTATCGTTTGCCCAGTTAATGATCGGAAAGTTAAAGTCGCCTGTGATAATGATTGTTGGGGATGGTGGTGGGATTTTATCCAATGCTATTCGGATATTTTCAAGAGTGGTTTTGAAGTCAGTACAGGCTGGGGGACGGTATATGGTTATGATAGTGAGGTCCAATCTTTTGATGTGTAAGACTTGTGCCTCCATGTTTGAGATAGAAGCTGACAAGATGACCTTTGTGTAGGGAACAAACTCATCTTTGATGTAGGTGATGACGCCACCCTTGATGGTATTAGTGCGGTCGGTGCGGAAGGAAGTGTACCCTGCGATGGTAACTTCCGCATCTTTTATATTATGGTTAAGGTGTGACTCTGTGAGGGCAGCAATGAGAGCATCCTGATGGTGAATTGATTCAGCTAATAAGGGTAACTTGCTTTTAAATGTAGCTGGTATTAAACCCTCAATGTTGCCAAAAATTATATTATTTAGTAAGTTCCCTCCTAGAGCTGTGTCTGGTGCACTTGGGTACTGAAGAGGGGGGTTACATGCTGGGTCTGATGTGTCGGCCAACCACACTGGTGTTGAGTCACCGGTATAGGTTGGGGTATGAGTGGCGGGTAACTGTACTGATACTGGGTCATTGGAGGAGGGACCGGGAATGATGGGGGCTGGGGCTGGGGTTGGGGCTGGAGTGGCTGGTTTATTAGTCGAGAGGTTGGGATCGACAGAGGCAGCTGTTGTTGTTGACGTTGCCACGGAATAAGTTTGATAACCTCCGCGAATTGCTTCTGCATTTCTTTTAATTGGGTGATAATAAAATCCTGCTGATTTTCGGGTGAGAGATGTTGGTTGGGAAGCAGGGAATGCTTGTGGTTTTGCGTATGAATCTTTTCGGTGGCTGATTCTTTAAGGGGAGGAGGTGTAAGGTGTTGCTTGGGAGGCAAGGAAGAGGGGGGAGGAAAACGTTTTGTGCCCTTTAGGTGGAGAAGGAGACAATCCAGGTTAGTACAAAGACCATAGTCGAGTGAGGCTCGGCAGATCTTAGGGTGATAATACTCACACTTTCTGGTTTTGGGGCAGCCATGTTTAGGGTCTCGTCCCACGAATCTGTAGTAGAAACAGACCTTAGGGTGGGCGAGTGGGCAATCTCGGCCAGCACGACCATATTTGCACTTATGTAGTTTATAATATGGACACATTTTGGCGGGATCGTTGCTTTTTTTGTTATTATTTTGTGTCTGGCTTTTACTGTTATCATTTCCCTCTTTGTCTGTGATGTTCGAACCATCGTCACATTGGATAAAGTTAGCGGTAGGACTGGAGGTTGTTTGGTTTGGCTTTGGGTCGTCAATATTTGGAAACAGCATAGAAGGGACGTGTGGTTCTGGCGTAACCGAACCATCACGATATAAGTTCTCTATATCCTCTATGGCTCTGCAGTTCTGGGTGGCAGAGGTACTACCATGTAACTCTTTGCTCCCGTCTCTTTCCAGGGCGTCAAGGACAAACGTCAGCTGAGAGTCGAAATCGTTTTTGTTGTCCCTGGAAAGGCAAGAACAGCAAGTATGGTGTACCCTGCCATAGAACCAGTGTGCCAAATGGTACTCTGGTAGGCCAGTACAGGCAGGGTGGTAATGAGTGTGACAGGTAGAGCACTGGATGCTGGTGAACAGGCAGAGTTCATGGCATTTGCCACATGTGGTACTGGGGGCAGGCAGCTGAAGGCGGGCCGCGATGCAGGGTTTCGGCGTCATTGTTGCTTTGCAGCTCACGAGGCGGACAAAACGAGGGTTCGGTCTGGTTTCGGTGGTTATGGTTCGGTGGTGGTGGCGGCAGTTTAGAACTTGATTTGCAGCTCACGAGGCAGACAAAGCGGGGGTTCGGGTTGGTTTCGGTGGTTTTGGTTTGGTGGTGGTGGTGGAAGTTTAGAACTTGGGAGAGGGTGAGAAATTTCTTATTTCCACCTATAAGCTAAAATATTATCTACACTCAATTTTCTTCCCGTTTGGTATTATGACGGCACAGTTCACTAATACATCTTGAGATGAGTTGGTATTAATGTATGTTCAAGAATATTAGCAAAAACAGAGGTGAGACACTGCACACGTCCACACCGGCACACTGTTTACAACTTGGGAGAAGGTAAGAAATTTCTTAATTCCACTGATAGGCTAAAAGCCACACTCGATTTTCTTCCCGTTTGGTGTTGTGATGGCACAGTTCACTAGTACATCGTGAGGTGAATTGGTATTAACCCCTAAAGGCCGGTTGACGTGATAGACCGTCTTACGTAAGGAACCGGGCAACTGCACCTACCGTCACAGCGATTTAGCGCTATTTCGCGCCCTGTACGGCTAGTTTTTCTTGTCGTTGGGCGAGAAAATACACTCACAATATCGATCCGCTACCCACTCAGTAATTGCTCTTGTCCGAATTTGTGCTCTAACGATCGTAAGACAATACCGTAGTGAATATATGTACGTGAGTGACACCATGATATTCCTACAAGGTTACAAATTATTATTTAGTGTATAGATCATGACAGATGATATATAATGGGGTAGTAATAAGAAAATAACACCACAAAACACGCCCATACAGGCACAATTGATAGTAAATATACGTGTTTCCTACGGTACAAGTCGGTTTGTTTATCATTTTCTAAGTGACAGTTACACGATGATAATATTCCTACAAGTGTTCATACTATTTTTAGTGTTGAAATCATGACATACGATACATAATAGTAGTAATACGAGTGAGTTGACAAAGGACTTGGGCGGGAAACTGAACTCGCCATGCCGTAGTCACACCACACTCACGCATACACACAGACACACCCCTGTCTCGCGCACAAACATGGTCCACTTCAACTCGTCCTATCTCCACAACTATTCATCGTACAGCCCTCCCGATGGTACCATTGGAAAGAGGAAGAGTTGAAGGTAAGGATGGAACAATTTTGAAGTCAGTACACTATATAGGTTAAGAGTGTGAGCGTTGTGAATATAGGGCAAATCGAGGAATTTTGACGCTAGCGGCAGGGTAGAAACGTGGAGGCAGGGTCTACCCTTCCCGGACTGCAGGGGTTAATGTACTTTCAAGAATATTAGCGAAAGCAGAGGAGAGACACTGCACACGTCCACACCGGGCACCAGCTGCGCACACACACCCACACACACACACACATACACGTACACACACATGCACGTACACACACACACACGTATACACACACACGCGTACACACACACACACACATATAAACAAACACACTCGTACACACACACACACGTACACACACACGCACACGCACGTACCTGAAGGTCCTGAAGGTTGATCGGGAACTACGGGCTCCCAGGGCAACGCGATGCCTCCTCCCCCGGTCTCAGGATGCCAATGGTTCTCAGGTAGCACAGCTGGTCGTCTATTGCGTTACTCTCTGCAGCTGTACGGTAGTGGTCTAGTCTTGGTTCGTCAGGTACAGATTTCAAAAACTTATCAAGTTGGTTCTTGAAGATTTCAGTACTGACATCATTCAAATTTCTTAGATATCTTGGCAGTGAATTATAGATCCTTGGTCCCACCACTGAAAGACTGTGATGACGAATGGTTGATAGTCTACCAGCTCGGATATTTACTTTTGGTGGCACACACATAATACCTAGACGTGGATGGTTTCTTGTAGTAATGCCGATACTGCTTACATTTGGTACATGCTTATTTATAATTTTCCATGTGTAAATTATAATGTACCTTTCGTGTCGTCACTCGAGTGAATACATATTTTGTTTCTTTAGGCGGTTCCAGTAATTATATTCTCTCACTGTGGATATATTGTTAGTAAAAGTTCTGTGTACACCTTCCAGAGCTTTTGAATCATTACGTTTCCATGGGTGCCACAGTTGACAACAATACTCGAGTATTGGTAATAGCAATGAGCGGTAAAGTGTAAGCATTGGCAATTCATCTCGGCAGGCAAATGTTCGCAATATCCAACCCATCTGCATTCTGCATTTTCTTACTACTTGTCCAAAATGGGTCCCAAATACAGCATCACTAGTCATAACAACTCCCAGATCCTTAACCCCTAAAGGACCGGGACCGGCATATGCCGAATTGCTAAAATTTCCAAAGGTTAAGGATTTTTTTTTACTCCAGACGTTGGCTACACTGGTTTATAGTAGAATGGGATGCTCAGACTGAGTAAACACTGCCTTTTCTAGGGTAAAATTGAGGAATTATCGATCTTGTTATGTCCGAGTGTGTTGGTGAGTGGCTTAGCTGACGAGCGCCTACCCCCATTTTCTACTACCTCGCCACGGTCAGTGCACCCACACAAACACTCGCGCTCAACGTACGGCGACAGTACCTCATTCAACTCATCGTAATTCTGTAACCATTAAACCTACAGACTTCCCATTGGTACCATTCGAAAGAGGACGAGTTGCTCGTTCTCATAGTACTAAAATAATTCACTCGTTCATTGTAAGTTAGGAGTAAAGAGCATGCGAAAACAGGCTACTTTACGTGTTTTTTGCTCAACCCCCGGTCCTAGCGGGCACAGTATTATCACTACCCCCGGTACTTTAGGGGTTAAGGGTTAATGCATTTATTGTTCAAGGCTGTTGCATTTTAATGTTTGGGGAGATACAATCCCCCCCACCCCAATCTCCATAAACACTTCGTTTTCGCCGTATTTGAACTAGATTCATTGGAAAAACACTACAGTGCATTAAATAAAATTAGTCTGACCTCACCTGACCGAATCAGGACCACGGCAAATTACGATAACGACCAAAATAAGATAATGGGGGGCGATATTAGAATTTGGAGGGATCTCGGAACCAGTGTTGCCATGTCTGCTTGACGAAATTTCGCTAACTTCAACATCAGAATGCCCTCTTGAACACTGATGGTCTTTTAGGTACTTCATCTGGTAGAAATTTCCCTGTTTACTCTTGAACGAGCTGTAAATTATTTTCTTGTGTAGACTTCGAAATTCCCTAAAACAGAGAAATTTCCCTGCATCTGGCAACACTGCTTTGGAGCCAATGTATACATTCCACCCCCCATTATCCTATTTTGCTCGTTATCGTAATTTGCTGTGGTCCTGATTCGGTTAGGTGAGGTCAGACTGATTCTCAGTAGTGTTTTTGCGTTTTTATGACAAATCTGGTTCAAATATGGCGAAAATGAAGTGTTTATGGAGATTGGGTTGGGGGGGGAGGGGTTGTAGGGTTTTTGGGTTGGGGAGGCATGGGGTGGGTTGTATCTCCCCAAATATTAAAATGTGACGGTCTTGAACAATAAATGCATTAAAAATACACTATAAAACATTGCAATCTGAATGCCTTCAGTACAAACCAGATTATAGTCCAACACTAGAAACACTATTACCGAAAAGTGTTTCAGAGTGATATGAATTTGTGAATAAAGAAGATAAAAACATTGTATTAATAAATGCCAATAGAATGGTTAATTACCAGTTATTTTTTTTACTCATATTTCATAATGGTTTTCATTATCCATATATATTTTATTTTAATTAAACATTTGGATAAATTTCAGGCAAAATTTATGTAGCTTTTACAAGATTTTTTTCAAGTGATTAGTTCATTTTTAGCTTCCATTTATTGTGCAAGTATCCTGTTTTAGCCATACATAAATAACCTAACCCAACCTAAACCAACCCAACCCAACCTAAATCAACCCAACCCAACCCAACCTAACCTAACCCAACTTAACCCAACCCAATCTAATCTAATTTGGACCATTGCAGACTATCGGAACCTATCCTTAGCAGACTACCAGGACCTAACCTAGGCAGACAATTAGAAGTTTCACAAGGTAAGTAAAACCTAGATCAAAGTTATTATTATTATTATTATTATGACATATACCGTACCGTAAAACACCTAAATTTAGGAAACTTTTTACATGCGTTAATAATGGTGCAATTATTATTACATATACCGTACCGTAAAACACCCAAACTTAAGACATTTTTTACGTGTGTTCTGTTAATAATGGTACAATGTTATTGCCATTAGTGTCATGTGGTAGCCAGCCAGGTACAGTACCTACTGAATAGACAAACAAAATTAAGCATGATAAATTTGCTTATTCATTTTTTCAATTTTCAAGTGTCTGAAGTTCGGCAGAAATTTCTGAACTTTGGACAGCTCTTTCCAACTTGGGACAGTGTCAGTGTTGCCAACTTGAATTTTTGGAAGGCGTAATTTACCAAAAAAGCAACAAAACTTGCTATTTTTTATAATATTATTTATTTTTGGAGGTAAAATTAATACTATTCGAGTGACAAAAGGGAAATTAATGAATACAGGTTATACATAGTGAGTAATGCTACATTTATTATATCAATAGACCATAAATCCGAAGTGAAGTATGTGTAATTAAGTAATTAGTGGGGTGTTTTTTGTGACGTAAATGTCCTCTGTTCCCCTTCATGAACGTCCACTTTCTGTGTGTGAATTCCTGGCGCTGTAGGTGGTCACATGACAATTTGTATAGCCCGACAGACGAACAGAATCTCTTCATTTATATATATTTATACTGGTAATGATACATTGTCATCAGTATCATCATCTTACAGCTATGGAGGAAGGAAAATAATGTACTGTACAGTGTACCCCACATATACGTGGCTTTTAATTACCCGAATTTAAAAGTAGGCTGTAAGCATAATTGTGGCACCGAAATTAAAAATACACGTGAAAATTTAAATTATGCGCGCGATGCGGAAGACGATTCACGTTTTAGAAGGTGCGGCGGCCATTTTGTGACATCACGGTGCGGTCCATTTAAGCCGCGATCACACGAGTTCATTCATGATTTACTCCATTCAGTCCATTGTTAGATTTGTGGTGGTGCGGTTATGTTTGTTTGTATTGTGTGTTCCCACACGTGCTTCTGCTTGGGTTAATAATGGAGCTCTGAAACCCTCCTAGCCCAGCTCTTAAATGAAAAAAAAAATAGCAAAACTACTCATACCTTCTCCAGATCAGGTTCTTTTTATGGCATTGAGTAGCCAACCCTTCAGTATGTCTCTTGATGGATATTTCATCCTCTGATTCTAGTGTTGTGGGAAGATAGTTAAGGGGACCTTATGACATTCAGGTCATCATTCAGAAAGAATGGCAGAAAATTCATGAAACTATAACACAATGATGATATGGTCACAAAAATGCTTCATGCGCAAAATTAAAGTATTCTGATTATTTTATTTATTTTTATGATTTTTTTAAAAAGAATTTTGAGTTTTAATAACTCCGTCAATTCTGCAAGTAAAATATACTTTCATAGCTTTTTTTATAAAGAAGATGTTCATTCCCATAAAAGCATTTGTCAATTATGTAAAATATTGTTAAGTTTTTAAGATATTAAAAAAAAAAAAAAAAAAAAAACACCTCATAAAATCCTTTTTTTTTTATATGTATCAGAAATTTGACAAATGAATGTCTTCTTTATACCGTGCTCTTTAGAATAAACTTTACAAAATAAAACTTGGTTAGAAAATGAAAAAGTTATTATCTGCATAAAAAAAGTTATTATGAAAAAAGTTATTATGAAAAAACGGCTCTCAAAGTTTGGCTACAAAATACTTATATAATATTATTCTTGACAGAAATTTCTACTATATAAGTTTTATAGATAGGTTTATGTAGTTTAAAAAAAAAGAAGTAATTTTAAATTGAATAATAAATAAAAAAGATACAGCATTTTGAATGTAAATACCCGTAGGAAAATTTAGTGGTGACTGCTAAAATAAAGAGTAGTGTTACTATATTATGTCGTTTTACCATACCGTAAGGAGGGGTGAGTTCGGACATTTTCTCGAAAAAATGTTCTAGTCGAGTATTCTTCTTCAAAGAAGCAATCAATCAGAAATTGGTTTTGGTGGTTCTTTTCCTTTTGATTCCCTCTTGCTGCCATAGGGATAACGTTTACTTGTGTAATGCCTAAGTAGGATAAAAAAAATAATTCTCCCAATTATAAATTTGATAAAAAATCTGACTGGTGTCAAACTTCTCCTGTGAAACACAAACCAGAGCACCAATAAGTCAATAACAAGTGTCATTTCTCATAATATTTAGTAGAATGAAAATAGAGATATTGAAACTGTTCCTACCTGTACTGTATCTCATTATGCTCCAATGGGTTTCTAAAGAAATCTTCATTATTTATAAAGTAATGTGGGGTGAGTTCGGACACGAGTAAAATCCATTAAAATGTTGTTATATTGGCCAGAATGGAGACACGTGAATCATATTCACGTGGAGTGAAACTACAAAGACAAAACGCATGTGAAACTCAGAGAGAAAGTACAGAAAAAACCTCAGGAGAAACCACAGGTAATGAAGTGTCAGAACAAAATGCTAAGCTACACGACTGCCTGATAGTTCACATCTGTAATGAACTAAAAAATATATAGCATTATTATATGGCTGTAGTAATTGAAGTCATACTGACCCATAAAGTCAGATTCCTAAAACATGTTCCAGGAACACACAATGTATTCATCAACTCCAGTGTTCCAGGGGACCAAAGTTGTCAGATTGAGGTAGATGACATACAGGTAGTCATGTACTCTAGTGAACCAAAGTTAGGTAAAAGGGAGAAAATGATCTTTGATATTGATGTAAATTGCTGGCCTAAGTAGGCCTAATCTTTCTACACTCAAGGTAGAGTCAATGTTCTGTTGTCATTACCGGTATTCTATGTGATAATCATGTTTAATTTTTAGTTAAAGTGCCTTAACCCTTAACGTCCGGACCGCGGTCATAGACGGCCCCAGGAAGCGCCTGGGTCGTGTCTTACACCCCTGCCATGTGGTGACCGGGCGGGATGAAGCACCGCTATTGCAAATGTCGGCATTTGCGAGCCCAATTTGGCGGTTTTTTTTTTACTTGGTTATACTTCACCACCATCCCTACAAATCACCATCGTCAGTCAGTGTGTTACTGACTGTAAACATGGATGGATGTGGATTAGATTTCTCGTGCATGTCCGATTCTGTGTTGCACCATGCTTACTTACAACACTGACTGCCACCCGCGCGGGCCACGTTCAGTTGTCGTCAGAGCCACTCCACCTAAGCGAACGCAGCCGTGCTCACACGAGAAAGTACCCTTCATTCCTCATTTAATTTCTCGGCAACGGAGAGTTGTAGAGAGCTGAGGTTGGTTTTATTGGAAAGAGGAAGAGTTGATGGTGCTAACAAGACCAAATTTAAGTTGTTCAGTATCGTAGTTTAGACGTACAGAGTAAGTGGAATAGAGCGATTTTGGAAAAATCGGCCAAAAGCGCCCGGCCAGGCAGTAGGGAAAGTAAGACTAGCCCCGGACTGACAAAATGGCTATCCATAGTTATCCCGTCGCGGAGGGGTTAAGTATATTGTAAAACTGTGCTCAAAGTAGAGTTACAAAATGGTCAAGTACATTGTAAAACTGTGCTCAAAGTAGTGGGTAGAGTTACAAAATGGTGCTCATATCTTGCCATACAAAGTACCCTGAAGGGGTCATTTTTTTTCTTTGTCTTTCATTGTTAAAAGCTTTAATTTGTTTCTGTTCTTCACTGTACCAATCTGCATACCAAGTGTCTTTCTTTCCTTGAATAATATGGTGATAATGTGATATCGTAGGTTTAGTTCACTCACCAGTACAAAGGAAGTGCTAACGCTACAAAATGGCAGGTTACGTTTTTTTTAAACTTGCCAGATGTCCTAATACACCCCTCATGTGTTCAGGAAGAACGTAGGGTCAAAGATTATCCATTAACAGCATAAATCAATGGAGGTCCGAACTCCCCCCCTATATGTCCGAAGTGACCCCCACCCCCCCAGGGGGAGTTCGGCCACCCGTTCAGACACGTCTCCACATTAGTTAAGAATCTAAAAAAAAATTTGGTAGTGTTATAAATTGATAGCACATTGGGCCAGCTATCTATAGCATACATAACATTTGGTATAATCCAAAATACATGAGTAGGAGACTTGAAAAACCTTAAAAAACATACGAACTCACCCCTCCTTACGGTACTATATATCATTACCATATCATAGGTGGTACAATTTTTCCACACGACCCAAGGGGTGGTTTGCTAGTGCGTTTTTTTGGTTTGACTTGAGTTTTCCCTGTAGGCCTAATCTCCGGTAACAGTACAGTACTGTACTTTGCACAGAGGTGGGTGATTAGCTAATATCCACCAAGAACATAATCACTTGTATAGTCTTCTGTAGTCTTCTTCCTTTTCCTCCTCTCAACAGTCTTCTTTGCAGATCCCAGGAGTCGTAGTTGTTCTTGAATTTCTAAGCCTTGGGCATCATGTACCCCTCACAGGATTTTGTCCAGAAGACACCCTGACTTGTACCCAGTGTTATGTTCCAAGGCAGACATCAGGAAGGCAAACTTCACCTTTTTGTGGCCATGGAATTTCACCTTCATGCTTTTTTTCCAGAGCTTTGAATGAAAGGACTCGTTCACATTTTGTGTCTTTCCCTTGATGCACCTTCCTAATAAGTCTTGCTTAGTTAGGTCTCTATATATTATTGCTACTGCCTGTCTGTCCTCTTTGCTGTTGATGTGGATTCTCTCTCTCATTGTGTTATGTGATGGTGGAGTCTTGTTATTAGCTAGAGCTCTGTTGTAGAAACACCTACATTCCTTGCCTTGTGGACACTTTAAATGTCTTTGATCTGTGTCGGAGCTTGTGACATGGAGGTAAGATGCCATTATTTCTGACTCCAGTTCTGCAATTTTTGACTTGTCTCCTCCTGTCTTTTCCACAAATCTTCTTACTGTTGTACCATAATACCCACCAAGTTTATCAGTCACTTTGTCTGTCAGTTTTCCTATTCCACCAAGTTTACTTTTCATTCTTACCTTTCCAGTTTTTGTCTGCACAACCTCAGAAAGTTTTTTTTTTTTTTCAATGACCTCAGTCTGGTACCAAACCTCTTTGAGATATGATTCAAGCACTCCTCCTTTATAACTGGATAATCTACTCCATATGGCCCATCACCACTGTTCATCTTGCACACAGCATTGTATGCAGATGAATCTCCATCTCCAACAAATGTAACATATCTGAGTTTTGTTGCCAATGATCTTCCCCACAATGTTACAGCAGCTGCTGATTCCATCTTGCCTGATAATTCACTAAAGTTCTTCTGACAGTCATGTTTACTCCTCCACTGAAGGTACTTAGGTCTAAATGACTTATCCTTTTTTACCATTTCACTCCAATAGGTACATGCTTGACAATATTTACTGTATGTGTGACCATCTACAATGTAACCAGTATGAGCCTCAATAATTATACCTACTCCTACCAGTGATGTGTGGCCACGAGTCATCCAAGTACTGTACCATCATACACCACATCTATTGGTAAAATTCCATCTGAATCAGGGAAGATATTTAGCTCTGAACTATAACAATCAAAGATGGCTTTCACTACATATTCATTGTACTCTTTCTACTTGACTCTAGCCATTTCTTCTAGTCTTCTTTCATGTAGCACAAATGTAGCAACACACATCAAAGGGACCCCAAGGGATGTAGCCAAAGATCTCATACCTGATCTCATGCTGCATACAAAAATATATTAATGACAGGGAGTTTTGTGCTAAACACTTTCTTTGCTCTTCAATTTTAACTTTTTCTTTAGCCCAGTCAAACATAATTTGGCCACACACACCACACTGTACCTGGTAATCTGCATAACAAAGATGTGCTTTATATAACAGTTCAGATTACTCACTGCAGACACTGCACCTAATAAGTTTTGCCATAATTTCAAGAAAACTGATACTAATGACTCCATTTTCAAAGGAAACAGATGGAAAAGATGGTAATTTATTGTCTAACAGCTTCTTCCTTAGAGCAGCGGAACTTTCACATTGGTGTACAGTACCTGAGGTGGTTGCTTGATCCTCGGTGCTGGATGGTGGATCATCAGGGTTGGTTGGAGAAAGACTAAAGCTGGTAGATGGACTATAGAAGCTCGTAGATGGAAGTGTGAAGCTTGTAGATGGTTTCTGGTTGTTGGTAGAGCTGGCTATGGTCGGTGTAGCAGCAACAGGTGGTGGCAAGCCATACTTTCTCCTCGCTCCTCTTCTCTCTACATTATAAGTTGTAGCCTTTATTGACATTGAAGAACGTCGATAAAGTTTAAAACGTGAGACACGAGGCATTATGAGGTGACAGGTCGTCGTACAAGGAAGATAACAGAAATAACAACGAGTCTGGTAAACAGCGCTCTCGTCTCTCACGTCCTTGGCTGGCTTCTTCTTCTTTGTGTTTATGTATGTATGTATGTCTTGGTCACGGGACTTGCTGCCTCCCTTGCTTGAGGCCCAAATATCGTACAACAACCACAACACCTTGGATTTTGGAAAGAGTACCAGAATTTATGAACAAAAAAATATAACCAAAATCTTCACTACATCTTATGGCAACACTCCCAGTCACCTGATCCATTTAAATGCCCCACTGGGTATTTAAATACGCGCAAAATCCAAAACAAATATATGCCTGGCACAGCTAATGAGTTCAGCTAAGCAAACATACCAGAATCTCCATTTCGAATATTTTGACTAAAAATGGTATCTGAATGCCATAGCATCCCCTTAATGATACCATAAGTTGTGGGAACATTTGGTGTTGGTCCAGATGTTTTCTTTTTCTTGTGTGCTACAACTTCAGTGAGAGATGAGTCTTGCCCTTTCCTGCTGTTCTGACATTTCCGTTGTATCCGAACCTTCCACTGTAACAGTACCGGTACTTAATGTTCTGTTATTTCAGAGTTGGACAACATGACAAGAAAGGCAGCAAGTGCTACACTTGCCATACTCTGATACTGAGAACTTGTTGGATACCTAAAATGAAAAGGAAAGATACCATTAATAATTTTTAATTATAAATTTTTATTCAAGCTTTAGAATATTAAAGTATTGTGTATCTATGTACAGTATTTACCAGTAGTTGTGATGACTTGTTCCCTTAGTGAACTCCCTCTCAGAAAAGTTTCCTATTTCAACTGATGCTACACAATACATTTACTAGATATAATGGGGTGTATCCAAAATACACCCAGATTTGCAGTCACACAAAACAAACAATTTCAGACCAAATCGGTGTCTTTTAGTTTTGATGTATTGGCGGAAACCTACTCGCCCACGAAACAATACAAGGCTCTCATCAATTACAATTTTTTGGTGAGGCCTAAACAATTCTGAGAATTTTTTTGTCAGTGACTCAAAAACTGGGCGGATTTTGTACTTGCCATCTGATGCGACTGCTTGGGCGTTATCATTGAAATGTATATATTTCAATAGCAATTGGTACCTGTCTCTTGTCATGAATTTTCCAAATGCAGACGGGTAATTTAGCGAGTCTTTTGCCCAGTAGTCTCGGATAGCATGTTTCTTAGCCATCGGCATCAACATTGTCAGTGCCAAAAACACGTACATTTCTCTCACAGTTGTGTCGACCCAACGTTTTGCGGGGGAAAATGCAGGATGCGAGCCAAGACCACCACACTCCTCCAAATAGGCATTGGTGTGTTGTACTATGTGGTCCATAATAACTATATAAAAAAAGTAGGAAATATTGCATGGGTGTTGCACCCACAGGTAGGTCCTTCACAGCCTGCCCTACACCACTACCACTCGTGTCCAACACAAAGTTCTTGGGGGTGAAGGGGTCGTCCTCTGTCACCTCACTCCACCTGTAGTGTTCAGCCTGGCGAATATCAGTGACAGGTGGAACGGGTCTGTGTCCCCTCAGGGGAGTGCTGGCTGCCTGAGGAGGTCCCAAAACATTCTGTCCTCTCACCCTCCTGCGTTGCCTGGGAGGAGGTGACACAATGACAGGGGATACAGGGGCTGGCTCATCTGGGTCTGACTGTACAGGGTCAGGGTCGTCAGGCTCGTCCTCTGATGTGACCTCCCCCTCGTCACTGGAGAAGTCGTCATCAAAGGTGCGAGCGAAATGGTCCCCCTCCATCTCGTCCTCGCCGCTGGTGAGCCCAGGGCTAGAGATTATCTCATCCAAAACATCACGTATTTGGCTGGAGGTATCAAGTTTCCTCTTGACATGCCTGGTCCTCTTTGGTATTGTTGGAGTGGCTGCCGGTGAAACTGCAGGAGTAGTAGAGGGGCCTCGGTAATCCCTCCTGGCAGTGGAGGTGCTAGGCAGGTCGTCAGCCATGGTTGTCTGGATAAAGTTTGGTAAACGAGTGTCCCATACTCTTGCCCTTCCACACAGAGGGAACACCCAAACCAGACTCTTGCACCTCAGATAAAATGAGGTCAAAATGATAACATTCCCACCAGCGTATCCCAACCACCTGCACTGGCCACCGCATCGCTTCGCAACAACTACATATTTTCATATTTGTACAATGAAAAACATACAACATACAGTATGCACAAAATTACAAGTTGAAGTGTTGGAATGTGTGTACAGAATGTCTGTAAAAACATCATGAAGGAATTGGCGGTGAGTGCCTTTGTTTGCATTTCTATTTTATTTTGTGAGCAATATGTCTTTGTGTGATATAAAATAATATATACAGGCAGTATTTGGTGGTCCCAGCACGTATCAATTGACTCAAGCACGTGAAAAAATGCGTACACATACGTTTCTTGTTTATTACAGAGGCATATTTGTCATCATATCAATTAAATCGTGAACAATACGTCTTTGTGTGATATAAAATAATATATACAGGCAGTAAAGGTGGTCCTAGCACGTATAAATTGACTCAAGCATACATTGTACAGCATGTATACAGAGATACATGTATCTTTGGGTACACCGCCGCGTATTTGCACAAGTGTGTGCCCAAGATAGCTTACCAATCCCTTCCCAGGCTACATGAAGATCGATAATCACACCACCCACCAAGGAAGTGGGATATAGTGGGGTGGGGGAACAGTCACACAATCAGGAAAATGGGGGAACCAACGAGAGAGAGGGTTGTACTTTAGCCACGCCCACCTCCACCAAAGTGGGCGGAGTCAGCTAATCTCGATCAATTACAATAGTCCAAGGCCTGGCCTACCCATTGGTACCAGTGTTGTGGCTATATCTAGCCCATGCAGTTTTTTATGGGCTGTTAAATAAAGGCGTTGATCGGTTTTGAGGCCAAATTTTCTTTTAACGCCTTATGGCGTTGATAGGTCTTTAAGGGTTAAATGTAGTGACGGTTTACTCTATAAACATTCATTACACATTATTCTACATACATTATATGTTACTACACACACATAACCCGTGTAATAATGAGTGTTTACAGTATGTAAATTATATTCATGCTGGAGTACAAATGAACACAATAAAATTATGAACTTGTACAGTTGTATTTTTTCCTTCATCTTGTGATAAGTTGTCAGTGGATGTACGAGCTTCTCCATCAGCCAGGAAACACAACTCATCAAAACACCATAACTTTGGGGTGTAGAGATCTTCTGTGCCAGTTCCAGACTTCTGTGATGCTTTCATTACAGATATCTCCCTATGGAACTGTGTTTCCAGTGTGTGCAGCTTTTTGGTGATGTCTTCAGTCCGCAATGTGCAGTTACAAAAACTCGATAATTCAGCTTTTATAGCTTCAAAGCTTGCACTCCTGATGTTCCTCATCTTGTACTGCTTGCATTTAATATTCCACACAGATGGATGTTCCTTCAGGAGTTCAATGAAGTGTATGGTGTCTGTTTTTGTCCACTCCTTGGGTTTGGTGGATAGCTGTGATTGAGCCATTGGAGCAGAGCGGGGTGGATGTCCTCCCTCTTTGAAGGATGATGCATCACTGAGCTGACATATTAAATCGGGCTGGCCCATAATCTCGTTGGTGTTGAAAAAGTAGTTTTTCAACACATCGCGCATCATGAAGCATAGTGTGTACGGGGCTTTAGCAATGTTATCAGATATGTGTAAGAAATGTTAACACCTGTAACAATTGCATCTGAATACATAGTTATAACTGAAACATTAATATTACACAGGGTGTAAAGCATGGAGGTAGGATATTATCTTACTTACCTGCTGTAAACAACTAATTGTTGCCAAGCGCCACAGTAATAATATTTGTGGTAGAATATTTTGGTTCTAATATAATAAATACATATAAGCCTCTGTGTACTTTTATAAATATGTATGTGGGTGAAATATGCCACTAAAATTATGTTAATCCTGTTGCAACACCAACTTAACACCAGTGGCTCACAAACTCTCCTGGGATTTTCATTTAATCTCGCAAAATTCTTGTCATCACGGGAAAACGGGAAATCCTGGGAATTTCCTGGGATGTGAGCATCAGAAACGTCTCACTTTTATGCAGCTGGACGGTCCCGTGTGTACTGATACCTTTCCCGGGACTGAATGTCTCATGGAGTACTGGGATCCCGGTTATCCCAATGATGAACCCTGCTGTGGAGTGAAGATGTGTGTCGCTGGGGTCCCGTGATAACCAATTGTGTGAAATTCCACTAGTTAAGTGTATGTGAGGAATTTGGTGTTTCTGTGTTGTAATATAAATGTTATGTGTGTTAAGTGATAGCGTGTGTTCTGTGTTTGGCTAGTAATTTCTGTGTTATATGAGTGTCAAGGTAATTTCTGTATGCTTTGTGTGTTAACCCGTAGGAGCCGCAATTCCAATTACGCTACTAGCGCCAGAACCGCAAAAACAGGGTGATTTTAAAAGTTTCGTTTAGGTAAATTCTGTTATTACAGATTTGTAGAGCTTGATTTTACACACCAGAATCTGAAATCGAAAGTTTCGTAAGTGGACTGGTTTGAGTAGGGGAGTGTGTCAAAGTTGGAAGCGGATGGGGACGGCTGGCCATTCTTAGATAATTTGTCTTGTGATTGGTGCAGCCAGCCAGCACCTCCAGTAAGCGCGTCCCTTTTGTGAAGTCCTTGTTACAGTAATTACATTTATAAAAAGGCGAATTCACTCCCGCCATGGCTATGCTCTCAGTTTGTTTACGTATGTAGCTGTTGAAGAGCCCGAAGAGCTTGGCGGGTGGAGGAATGATGCACCAATGAGGGACGCGCTTACTGGAGGTGACCAATCACAAGACAAATTATCAAAGAATGGCCAGCCGTCCCCATCCGCTTCCATCAAAGTCAGAGAAAAAAACCAGTTACCCCTAAAAAAACTAGGAAAACGTGACATAGCGTAATTTATTACGCTAAAATTCAACAAAAAACTTACCATATATGACGAAATTATAGTTTTCAAGGTATAAATATACATATATAATAGCATACTGTAGGCTTACTCTGTACACATATAGATATATAGTAACGTTATGTACATATAATATGTGCGTATATGTGTGTATTGCCAAGTACGCATATAAACGAGGTGTGATATGATTTATATAAGCTTCCCATGTGATTATAAAAGCATGGGAACTCGGGAAGGGGGAGGGAGTAGGAAGGATAGGAGAGGAGGAGTCAGTGTGGGGGAGTAGAGAGGGGTGTTGGTAGGTGGTATGGTAGGGAGTGAGCAGGCATCAAAGAGGCCGCCTCCCCCCCCCCCCCCACACCCACAGACCCAGAACGCAGTATTTATAGTCAGTCCACACTAGTAAGCCCCAAACTAACCAGTGTTACCACTGAAGGGGCTAGATATAGCCCAAGCAGTTTTATTTTGACAGTCTTTATATTACGTCAATCGGCTTCAAGGCCTATGTTCGTGGTGACGTGATATTAAGTCTATAGGCTCTTAGGGGTTAAGTGATTATGTGTATTTGTAAGTGACTAGCATTACTGTTTTATATGTGACTGTTAGGAATTTGGCATTTCTGTGTGTAATTAAGTGTCCTAGTGTTCTGTGTGTTAAGTAATACCGTGAGTTCTGTGTTTGGCCAGCAATTTCTGTGTTATATGTAACTCTGTGTGATCTGTGCACTTTGTGATTAGCATATCTGTTTTTATACATGCGCTAGTGTGGTATTCCCAGGTGGTACTTATGTAGGACCTATGCTATGCCTGTGTGTTCTGTGTGTTATCTATCTATCTATCTATTGCCAGATGCCTTAATCCCCGGGGGGGTGGCCACAAATGAAATGCCTCCATGCATTTCTATCCCTTGTTAACTGGCATCCCTCCTTCGCTCATATACCTCCTAACTCCATCCTTCCATCTCATTCTCGGTCTGTCTTTCCTCTCCATCCCTCCACCTCACTCTCATACACCTTCTTGACCAATCTCTCGCTGCCCATACGTTCTATATGACCGAACCACCTCAAGGTGTTCCTCTTCACACTCTCCAACACATTCACATCCACATTGCATCGTTCACACACTACTTCGTTTGTCAATCTATCTCTCCATGTCACTCCACATGAGCTTCTCAGGTAACTCATTTCCACACCGCTCACTCTTGATCTGTGCCTCTCTGTCATGGTCCATGCTTCACTCCCATATGTCAGTGTTGGGATTACAACACTATCATGTAGGGTCTTCTTCACTTCCATACTCAACGCCCTATTCCTTGTCACTGACTTCAGTGTTCCTACAACCCTCTTGCCCTGTTGTACCCTCTCCTGCATCTCATCCTCCAAACCTCCATCTTTACTCATCACACTGCCCAGATACTTACATGAGCTGACATTCACCATAACCTGTCCATTCAACTTCACCTCACAGTCTGTGGCTGCCCCTCTCTCAAAGACCATAACTTTGCTCTTTCCCACATTTACCTTCAAATTCCGTCTCTGGCACACAGTTCCAAACCTGTTCACCAGACCCTGCAACTCCCATGCATTGTCACTCACCAGTATTGTATCATCAGCAAACAGCAGCACAGGAAGCTTCCACTCACTCCCCTCCCCCATCATGGGAACAACATGACTCCATCCATTATACACTGAACAACCACAGGGACATTACACAACCTTGCTTTAACCCAACATTCAATTCAAAGAACTCACTCTGCTCACTCTCTACCCTGACTGCCACTCTTGCACCCTCATATAAACTCTTCACTGCCCTCAATAACTTCCCAGGCACTCCATATATTCTCAGTACTTTCCATAGACCTTCTCGATCAATTCTGTCATACGCTTTCTCCAAATCCATAAATGCAGCAAACATCTTCTGTCCCTTCTCCAGACATTTTTCCACAACACACCTCCAGGAGAAAATCTGGTCCACACACCCTCTTCCCTTCCTAAACCCACCCTGCTCCTCTCCCACCCAATTCTCTGTCCTCTCTGTGTGTAATTCACATGTGCCAGTTGTTCCGTGAGCCTTGGGTTGCATAGTGCTAAGTGAGTTGAGTGTATTTTGTAAGGGTTTAATATTTCTGTGTGTTTGTGTGCTTCTGGTTTTACCACTCGATCAGTGCCACGTGAACTCATCCCAATCTTTCACATAAGTATTTCTGCCTAAACTCCATTTTAATTTATCTCTGTATTCACCAGTACTACTAACACCCACACTTCACTTAAACCGTCCTTTTCTCCTTTGCACAACCCTCTTATCCCTAACCTGATCCAACTGAGCCTCTAATCTTACCCTCACCTCACCTCAATTAACCCAGTCTACATGTCTTTAGTGCCCCCTTTTCAGCTCTGTACTGCACTATACTATATTTATTATATTTGTCTAGACTTTTGCTTCTGTTTCTGTGAGAGTGGGTCAGTGGGGAGAGGAAAAAAGACAGTAGAGGTACAGAGTATATATATGACGTGTGAAAGATGTGGGTATGAAAATAGGTTTAAAAATGAGGGTGAATGGGAATGCCAGACATGCAAGTTGAAGAGTGAAAATGTTGCCCTCACGTTGAAAGCCAGGAATCTAATAGAGGAACCAATGAGTATGAGAGATGAGGTAGGGAGGATGAAAGAGGACATAGAAGACACAGTGAGGGGTCTGCTGTCTAGTAAAGAGGACATAGAAGACACAGTGAGGGGTGTGCTGTCTAGTAAAGAGGACATAGAAGACACAGTGAGGGCTGTGCTGTCTAGTAAAGAGGACATAGAAGACACAGTGAGGGGTGAGCTGTCTAGTAAAGAGGACATAGAAGACACGGTGAGGGCTGTGCTGTCTAGTAAGAAAAAAGCAAAGAACACCTCACCGGGGGGGGGGGGGGGGGGTGACGTTTTATGACATGGAGATAAAGAACAGGGCATAACAGATGAGGGAGATGATGATGTAGTAGTGTTGAAGGAAGACACTCATACCATATAAACACAGGAGAGGAAAGAAGAGTGTTGAGAGGAGGATGTCCCCTAGGGTGATAGTAGGACAAAGAATATTAGGAGTGTCATTGGCCTAGGCCCTAGAGGGAGAGGGTAGTGGCAACATAAGCCTACCGGGAAGGTGCCGGGCCAGAATAATGGAAACAGCCAAGGAACAGGCAGAGGTAATAAATGAGGGAGTGATGGTTATAGAGGGAGGTGGTAACGGACTGGAGAGGGGCAGGATTCAGGACACAGTGAATGAGATAGTAGAGGGAGTAAAGGAAATGAAAAAGAGCTAGAAGAATGTGAGAGTGGCAGTGGTATGGGTGATGAGGAGGCCAAGTGAAGACAGGTGGTATGAGGAGAGAAGGAACCAAGTAAATAGATAACAGGTACAGAAGGAAATAAATAAAATGAAAATAGAGATGATGAAGGATGATGACGTCGGTGTCAGTTTTATTAACATGGAGCTATAACTCACTGTGGACCATTTGGGGAGAGACAGGGTCCACCTAGGTATGGAGGGAAATAGGAGACTGGGCAAAAGTGTACTAGAGTGGATCAGGGCATCAGAACAGCTACAGAGAGTTAGAAAGTCAGCAGACAGACAGAAAGCTAGAGATGATAACTGACGGCACTGTGAGAAAGGAGGAATGAAGAGAATGCGAATAGGGTGTGTGAATGTGCGTGGATGGGGTGTGGGAAAATTGGAAAATATGAGTGATGAATTGTGTGAATGGAATCTGGATATAGTAGGTGTGACAGAGACACAGTTACGTGAGAGAGTGAAGATGAACAGTGATAAGTACAGTATGATTGGACAGGGACGGAGTAAATGGAAGAAGAAGGGTGGAGGTGTGGGATTATTAGTTAGACATGACATAGACGTGGACATAGAGGAAGTGAAAACTGGTGAATGTGAAATGAGTGAGGACATCATGGCTGTATATCTTAATGTAAAGATGGAAGGGAAGTATGAAATGATCCTGTTGATTGTGTGTTATATGACTATACAAGGTCCAGGAGCAAGACAAGATAATGAAACAAAATACAGGATAATAGGTAGGTTGATTGTGGAAAATAGACAAAGAGAGACTATTGTCATGGGTGATAGGAATTGACATATAGGAATTTTAGGAGAGGAAGTGAATGGAAATGGGGAACTTTTGTTAAATTTCAAGGAAGAGTATGGTCTAGAGAACATGAATGTGACAATAGGTGAGGGACGTGCAACATGGTCCAGGTTAGGGAGTGAATCTGTGATTGATTATGTGCTAGTGAATGAAAGAGCCAGGAGGAGAGTACAGTATATGTGGATGGATGAAGAGAGAAGGATAGATTTGATGACTAACCATAAGAGAGAAGGATAGATTTGATGACTAACCATAAGAGAGAAGGATAGATTTGATGACTAACCATAAGAGAGAAGGATAGATTTGATGACTAACCATAAGAGAGAAGGATAGATTTGATGACTAACCATAAGAGAGAAGGATAGATTTGATGACTAACCATAAGAGAGAAGGATAGATTTGATGACTAACCATAAGAGAGAAGGATAGATTTGATGACTAACCATAAGAGAGAAGAATAGATTTGATGACTAACCATAAGAGAGAAGGATAGATTTGATGACTAACCATAAGAGAGAAGGATAGATTTGATGACTAACCATAAGAGAGAAGGATAGATTTGATGACTAACCATAAGAGAGAAGGATAGATTTGATGACTAACCATAAGAGAGAAGGATAGATTTGATGACTAACCATAAGAGAGAAGGATAGATTTGATAACTAACCATAAGAGAGAAGGATAGATTTGATGACTAACCATAAGAGAGAAGGATAGATTTGTATAAGTGTGATTTGAGGAGTATGGAATGGACTATGGATGGAGGAGTGGATGAACTGAATGATTCCCTGGTTAGGAAAGTGACAGAGGTGGGTGAGAAAAGGATAGGAAGGGTAAGGAATAGAAATAAAAGAAGTTTGATGAAGAGTTGGTGGAATAAAGATAATGAGAATGTGAGGAAGAAGAGGAAAGAAAGTAATAGAAAATGTAGAAGACTGAGGAAAAATGTAGGTAATAGGGGAGTATGTAGGGGAGTATTTTGTTATATGCAAATGATGTGATGATTATGAGAGAGACAGGTGAGAGAGACAGGTGAGAGAGACAGCTAGGTGAGAGACTGCAGAGAATACTTGATGTAATTACAGAGTATGGGAATGATTTTAATGTCAAGTTTGGGAGTGATAAGATGGGGAAAAGATGGGGAGTACGTTTGAGGAGAGGATAGACAGTGAGAGAGTACCGTTGTTAAGGTGACACTCAGTCATCATCATCACTGGCAACACTGACGCCTCAGATCATCACTGGCAACACTGACGCCTCAGTTTGTTTACCTCTGTGAAGCTCAAAGTCTGGCAGGGGAATATTTTAGTATTTATTTGCATTTTAAGGGCATTTAAGGATATTTTAAGGGCTCAAGATTATATTAAGGGTTAGTTAAGGGTATACAGTTAATGGTGAAGGGACATAAATAAGGGTAAGTTGGTGAAATAAGGGAATTTTGAAGGGTTTAAATAAGGGTGGATAATAATGGCTGTGCTAAAATGTTACCATAAATATTAAAATTATTTTGTTTTATTATTTTTAAGGGTTCACTGTTATTTTAAGGGTATATAAATAAGGACAAATTGGAGAAATAAGGAGATTTTTATTGATAAAGGATTTAATTAACAAGAAATATATTAATTAACGTTAAATTTATTTATTTCAGAAGTGGGATTACAGAAGAAGGATTTGCATACGAAGATTTACATCAAGGGATTTACAAAAGGAGGATTACAATGACTACACCAAGGTATTTATGAAGAAGAATTATTATGGGTAAATTTACAGAAAACCTGGGTTCACTATATTGTATATATTAGTATCATTACCCACTATTTTGGACCATTCTAAGACACTTTTCATCTATGGTGTTTCTCTCGGAAATGCCTCGTTTTCGAGATATGCCCCGTTTACAAACATGATTTGGAAACTAGTCTTACCTGACCTAACCTAACCTAACCTAGACCACAGCAGACTACCGGGACCTAACCTGGGCAAACTACCGGACCTAACCTGGGCAAACTACCGGGACCTAACCTGGGCAAACTACCGGGACCTAACCTGGGGAAACTACCGGGACCTAACCTGGGCAGACTACCGGGACCTAACCTGGGCAAACTACCGGGTCTAACCTGGGCAAACTACTGGGTATAACCAGTGTAAACTATCATAAAATGACCTGGGCAAATTTCCAGGACCTAACCTAATGTGGTGATACTGCTCAAGCCTAGCCGAAAACCCAGTTATTCTGTAATAATACATTATGATCTATCTATCTATCTATCTATAGGTCTGATGCCTCACTCCCTCCGGGAACTCCTCCCAAGGGGATGGCCACGGCAGAAAAGTCTCCAGTCTTCCCTGTTCCAACACTCCCTCCTTACTTGGTCCAGCCCTCCCCTCCCCCTCACATTACTCTCCTTTACATACTCTTCCACTCTGTTCCAACACTCTCTCCTTACTCCCTACTCCCTCTCATGTTTCTCTCCTCTACATACTCTTCCACTCTGTTCCAACACTCTCTCCTTACTCCCTACTCCCTCTCATGTTACTCTCCTTTACATACTCTTCCAACACTCTCTCCTTACTCCCTACTCCCTCTCATGTTTCTCTCCTTTACATACTCTTCCACTCTGTTACAACACTCTCTCCTTACTCCCTACTCCCTCTCATGTTTCTCTCCTTTACATACTCTTCCACTCTGTTCCAACACTCTCTCCTTACTCCCTACTCCCTCTCATGTTTTTCTCCTTTACATACTCTTCCACTCTGTTCCAACACTCTCTCCTTACTCCCTACTCCCTCTCATGTTTCTCTCCTTTACATACTCTTCCACTCTGTTACAACACTCTCTCCTTACTCCCTACTCCCTCTCATGTTACTCTCCTTTACATACTCTTCCACTCTGTTCTGCCATCTAACTGGTGGTCTGCCTCTCACACCACACACCACAACTTCACTTCCATACACCTTATTTACAAACTCCTCACCTTACATACACCTTCTTTACAAACTCCTCACCTTGCATTCTCTCTACATGTCCAAACCATCTTAATGTATTACATTTCACATTATTATTATTACTATCATTTTTATTATTATTATAACTACTATTATTATTACTACTTCAACTACTTTTATGATTATTATTATCGGTAAATATTGAAAGAATTATAGTTATTGTGTATGGTGTTTCTACCTTTATTACCCATTTATTTACACCATTCTAAGACTTTTTTCATTTAAGTGATGAGTTCATTTGTAACATCCATTTTATTGTGCAAATTTAATGTTTTATCCATTCATAAATAACCTAACCTATCCTAACCATAACCCAACCTAACCCAATGTAATCTAACCTAACCCAATCCAATCTAACCTAATCATAACCATTGCAGACTACCAGGACCTAACCTGAGCAGACTACCTGGACCTAACCTGAGCAGACTATTGGAAGTTTTACAAGGTAAGTAAGACCTTGATCAAAGTTATTATTATTATTATTATTATTATTATTATTATTATTATTATTATAAAACACCTAAATTTAGGAAAAAATTTGCATGTGTCAATAATGGTGCAATTTTTATTATTATTATTATTATTATTATTATTATTATTATTATTAATATGAAGATTATTATTATTATTATTATTATTATTATTATTATTATTATTATTATTATTATTATTATTATTATTAATATGAAAATTATTAGTATTATTATTATTATTATTATTATTACATATACCGTACCATAAAACACCCAAACTTTGGACATTTTTTACGTGTGTTTGTGAATAATTGTGTTAATAATGGTACAAGTTTGTAAAGGTGGTGTATGGAAGTGAAGTTGTGGTGTGAGAGGCAGACCACCAGTTAGATGGCAGAACAGAGTGGAAGAGTATGTAAAGGAGAAAAACATGAGGGACAGAGTAGGGCTGGACCAAGTAAGGAGGGAGTGTTGGAACAGAGTGGAAGAGTATGTAAAGGAGAGTAATGTGAGGGGGAGGGGAGGGCTGGACCAAGTAAGGAGGGAGTGTTGGAACAGGGAAGACTGGAGACTTTTCTGCCGTGGCCATCCTCTTGGGGGAGTTCCCGGAGAGAGTGAGGTGTCAGAGCTATAGATAGATAGATAGATAACGGTACAATGTTATTGGTAATAGTGTCATGTGTTAGCCAGCCAGCCAGGTAGCCTACAGTACAGTACCTATTCAATACATATAACAAACTAAATTAACCATGATAAATTGGCTTATTCTTTTTTTCAATTTTCAAGTGTTGGTTTGACCTGGATATTTGGTAGGATAAGTAACTGGACACAGGAACACAGTTGTCCCGGGCATAATTCCCTTTACAAGCAAGTTTCTTCTGCTTGAGAATGTGACAGTGTTGAAGACTGGAATGCAATATCAGACATTTTGTTACCAATGTACTGTATTAGAATGGAGAGAGAGAGAGAGAGAGAGAGAGAGAGAGAGAGAGAGAGAGACATGGAGAGAGAGAGACTGTATTGTCTTTGAAAGTGTAAAACTTACTCGTACGATTAACTGAAAAGTGCTTAATTAGACACTTTCTTCACCTCTTCCAAAAAGCAAACTCTAAATAATACAAACTTTATCAATAATAGTTTTATTTTATGGGTTTGGAAAATTGAAAAAAATATGTTGCCTTAAGGGGGTGTTGGAGTAGGGGACAGGCTTGGGGGACTAGGGGGTGCTGGAATAGGGGGACAGGCTTGGGGTGGGTACAAAGCCTGTCCCCCTATTCCTGCACCCCCCAAGACTGTCCCCCTATTCCCACACACCCCAAGACTGTCCCTCTATTCCCACACACCCCAAGACTGTCCCCCTATTCCCACACACCCCAAGACTGTCCCTCTATTCCCACACACCCCAAGACTGTCCCCCTATTCCCACCCCCCCCCCAAGACTGTCCCTCTATTCCCACCCCCCCCAAGACTGTCCCCCTATTCCCACACACCCCAAGACTGTCCCCCTATTCCCACACCCCCTTAAAGGAAAGTTAAGCAAAAATAAAGAAAGAAAAAACAGGATTTGTGATAGAAATCTCCTGTAAACCTCACTGTTATTATTATGTGAATAATGTTACATTCCCTTATCTCATTCCAGTAAGTGAGAACTGGGAATGGAAATGACATACAAATGAAATTGGAACATACAGTCGCGGTCAAATATAATCATCCATATAGGGGTAACTCACGTAAAAGTTTGACAGCTTCCCTCTGTTTCTTATATGATAAACTTTCCAATAAATAGGTTAACTACCATCTTTTAATTTATTGCAAGCAGCTATGCACTACTTAAAACAATAACACACACACACACACTACTTAAAACAATAACACACACACACACACACACTACTTAAAACAATGACACACACACACACTACTTAAAACAATAATATCATATGTGAACGTGAAAACATTAGACAGTAAATTGTTTGAGATACCCATATGTGGATGATTATTATTGACCACAACTGTACAAACTTATATATATAAAGGATACTGTATATATAAAGGATACTGTATATATAAAGGATACTGTATATATAAAGGATACTGTATATATAAAGGATACTGTATATATAAAGGATACTGTATATATTGGAAGGAATAATGCACAAAAATGGATTGTACACTCTTCTCTTTTTTTATTACATTATAGGTTGGTGAAGGGTTGTGTCGCATAAAGTGTATGTGTGTATGTATGTGTGTATATATATATATATGTATGTATAGGTTGGTGAAGGGTTGTGTTGCATAAAGTGTATGTGTGTATGTATGTGTGTGTGTATATATATATGTATGTATAGGTTGGTGAAGGGTTGTGTCGTATAAAGTGTATGTGTGTATGTATGTGTGTGTATATATATATATATGTATGTATAGGTTGGTGAAGGGTTGTGTTGCATAAAGTGTATGTGTGTATGTATGTGTGTGTATATATATATATATGTATGTATAGGTTGGTGAAGGGTTGTGTCGCATAAATTGAATTTCACATAAAGTAAATTATACATTTCCATAATAAATAATGGTACTTTAACTTGAAAATGGAGCCTCCTTGTTCCTGTTATTTTAAGAGTTCGTGTAAATTGCATTTATTTTATTTTTTTCATGATACGCACTATTTCAAATTTGCCTAATTTAAACTCTTCATATCTATATCTATTTCTATCTATAGCTTTATATCTATATCTATATCTCTCTTTTTATGTGAGTTTAAATTATGTGAATTTGAAATAGTGGGTATCATGAAAAAAATGAAATAAATGCAAATTACACAAACTATTAAAATAACATGAACCATTAGGCTCCATTTTCAAGTTAAAGTACCATTATTTCTTATGGAAATGTACAATTTACTTTAAACGACACAACCCTTCACCAACCTATACATACATATATATATATATACACACACATACATACACACATACACTTTATACGACACAACCCTTCACCAACCATTAAAAAAAAGGAGAGTGTACCTGAACAGTATTTTCTTGTAAAACTTCTCCTCCATTTTCACAAGATAATCATTACTATCTAACATAAGGTGGTGGTATATATATATATATATATATATATATATATATATATTTTTTTTTTTTTTAAGTACAGTATTGCTATAATGAATCTTATTCTTTGCCTCTAAATGATGCACTTTACATTTAGGATTCCCAGAATGATGAAGTACTTTGGAGGCTGGGGCGGGCTACATAGGAAATGGCAAAGGCATCCCAGACAGAGGAGGAGAAGAAAAATCTATACCGTAAGGCACTAGACTACACTCTCCTCTTTTTTATTACAGGTTAGGTTGGTGAGGGTTGCGTTGCTTAAAGTGAATTTCACATAAAGTAAATTGTACATTTCCATAAGAAATAATGGTACTTTAACTTGAAAATGGAGCCTCCTTGTTCATGTTATTTTAAGAGTTCGTGTAAATTGCATTTATTTAATTTTTTTCATGATACGCACTATTTCAAATTTGCATAATTTAAACTCTCATAAAAAGAGAGCAGAGTGTATGTGGAGGCAGCTCTTGCAATCAATCCCAACAATTTTGTAGTTTACAAATGGATATACATCTTGATTGACTATGTATATGGATATGAAGGTACCAAAGCCAGGATGTCTCAGTCATACAATGTTAAGAGGGTGTGGGAGTAGGGGGCAGGCTTGGGGGGTGTGGGAATAGGGAGACAGGCTTGGGGGGTGTGGGAGTAGGGGGCAGGTTTGGGGGTTGTGGGAATAGGGAGACAGGCTTGGGGGGTGTGGGAGTAGGGGGCAGGCTTGGGGGGTGTGGGAATAGGGAGACAGGCTTGGGGGGTGTGGGAGTAGGGGGCAGGTTTGGGGGGTGTGGGAATAGGGAGACAGGCTTGGGGGGGGGGGGTGTTGGGAGGGTGTGGGAATAGGGGACAGGCTTTCTACCCCTTTACCCCACCCCTAGCCTGTCTCCCTACTCCCGCACCCCCCATAAAACCCCAAGCCTGTCCCCTACTCCCACGCCCCCTTAAGGAGCACATGCTGGTGAGTACTGAACAACTATTGTAGGCTTAGCTGGAATGAAACTTACTACTAAAGACCTTTTATTTTTGTAGATGTGATAATGCCTCTTTGTTCTCTGTTATTAATCCTGTTATAATTCTGTTATTAATTCTGTTATAAGTTGCTGGAGTAATATTTATTTATTAGATCATTAATTTGGCATAGCAGATTTTGTATGATCTAATATAACTGTCAAATACAAGCTATGAACATTAATATCTGTAGGTAATAGCATCATGTTGGGATGATGAGTGTTCTTTATTGTTTACAAAAACTACAGTACAGTATAATTAAAAGTTTAGCTATTTGTTAGGGATGTTTGGAGAAACACCATCAGACAGACATGTGGCATTGATGTGAGAATATAGTTTTGAATAGAGAAGCCCAGGGGCAGAAATTTACAGCAACTATACTCTGTGCAAAACTTGTGTTCCATTTGCCTCTATCTATCTGTCTCTATTTCTATCTATATTTTCATATCTATATCTATTTCTATCTATATCTTTATATCTATATCTATTTCTATCTATATCTTTATATCTATATCTATTTCTATCTATATCTTTATATCTATTTCTATCTATAGCTTTATATCTATATCTATTACTATCTATATCTTTATATCTATATCTATTTCTATCTATAGCTTTATATCTATATCTATTTCTATCTATATCTTTATATCTATATCTATTACTATCTATAGCTTTATATTTATATCTAGTTCTATCTATAGCTTTATACCTATATCTATTACTATCTATATCTTTATATCTATATCTATTTCTATCTATATCTATTTCTATCTATATCTTCATATCTATATCTATTTCTATCTATATCTATTTCTATCTATAGCTTTATATCTATATCTATTTCTATCTATAGCTTTATATCTATATCTATTTCTATCTATAGCTTTATATCTATATCTATTTCTATCTATAGCTTTATATCTATATCTATTTCTATCTATAGCTTTATATCTATATCTATTTCTATCTATAGCTTTATATCTATATCTATTTCTATCTATATCTATTTCTATCTATAGCTTTATATCTATATCTATTTCTATCTATAGCTTTATATCTATATCTATTTCTATCTATATCTATTTCTATCTATATCTATTTCTATCTATAGCTTTATATCTATATCTATTTCTATCTATAGCTTTATATCTATTTCTATCTATATCTTTATATCTATATCTATTTCTATCTATAGCTTTATATCTATATCTATTTCTATCTATATCTTTATATCTATTTCTATCTATATCTTTATATCTATCTATCTATCTATATCTTTCTATCTATCTCTTATCTGTCTATCTATCTATCTATCTATCTATATCTTTCTATCTATATCTTATCTATCTATTTCTATATATCTCTTATCTATCTATTTCTATCTATCTAAGCATAAGAGGCCAAAAGGAACTTGTATGGAGGAGGTGAGAATTCTGTGTACTTGAAAGTGGGAATGAATGTGAATGTGACCTATACCTATATACCATTTGGTTGGGAGGGTGCAGGAATAGGGGACAGGCTTTCTACCCCCTTAACCCACCCCTAGCCTGTCTCCCTACTCCTGCACCCCCCCAAAAAAAAAACCAAGCCTGTCCCCTACCTTTTGTATATAGATAAGTTGTCATATTGAAATACTGGTATTGATGGAAATAACAAAAGTTGGATAGTTTTTTCTACTTAACAAAAATTATCACCATTTATTTAAGGCGTCTTCTATTTATGCCACTTGAACAACAACAACAACAACAACTGCCTTCATCTGTAAATAAATAATAATAATATTAATAACAACAACAACAACAACAAAAGTTTGATAGTTTTTTTGTACTTGCATCACTTAGCAACTAAGTCGTGTACTGTCTGGATTTTACAGAAAGCTTGTGAGCTGAATCCTACTGATGGAACATCCTGCTATCTACTTGTCAGCTGAATCCTACTGATGGAACATCCTGCTATCTACTTGTCAGCTGAATCCTACTGATGGAACATCCTGCTATCTACTTGTCAGCTGAATCCTACTGATGGAACATCCTGCTATCTACTTGTCAGCTGAATCCTACTGATGGAACATCCTGCTATCTACTTGTCAGCTGAATCCTACTGATGGAACATCCTGCTATCTACTTGTCAGCTGAATCCTACTGATGGAACATCCTGCTATCTACTTGTCAGCTGAATCCTACTGATGGAACATCCTGCTATCTACTTGTCAGCTGAATCCTACTGATGGAACATCCTGCTATCTACTTGTCAGCTGAATCCTACTGATGGAACATCCTGCTATCTACTTGTCAGCTGAATCCTACTGATGGAACATCCTGCTATCTACTTGTCAGCTGAATCCTACTGATGGAACATCCTGCTATCTACTTGTCAGCTGAATCCTACTGATGGAACATCCTGCTATCTACTTGTCAGCTGAATCCTACTGATGGAACATCCTGCTATCTACTTGTGAGCTGAATCCTACTGATGGAACATCCTGCTATCTACTTGTCAGCTGAATCCTACTGATGGAACATCCTGCTATCTACTTGTCAGCTGAATCCTACTGATGGAACATCCTGCTATCTACTTGTCAGCTGAATCCTACTGATGGAACATCCTGCTATCTACTTGTCAGCTGAATCCTACTGATGGAACATCCTGCTATCTACTTGTCAGCTGAATCCTACTGATGGAACATCCTGCTATCTACTTGTCAGCTGAATCCTACTGATGGAACATCCTGCTATCTACTTGTGAGCTGAATCCTACTGATGGAACATCCTGCTATCTACTTGTCAGCTGAATCCTACTGATGGAACATCCTGCTATCTACTTGTCAGCTGAATCCTACTGATGGAACATCCTGCTATCTACTTGTCAGCTGAATCCTACTGATGGAACATCCTGCTATCTACTTGTCAGCTGAATCCTACTGATGGAACATCCTGCTATCTACTTGTCAGCTGAATCCTACTGATGGAACATCCTGCTATCTACTTGTCAGCTGAATCCTACTGATGGAACATCCTGCTATCTACTTGTCAGCTGAATCCTACTGATGGAACATCCTGCTATCTACTTGTCAGCTGAATCCTACTGATGGAACATCCTGCTATCTACTTGTCAGCTGAATCCTACTGATGGAACATCCTGCTATCTACTTGTCAGCTGAATCCTACTGATGGAACATCCTGCTATCTACTTGTCAGCTGAATCCTACTGATGGAACATCCTGCTATCTACTTGTCAGCTGAATCCTACTGATGGAACATCCTGCTATCTACTTGTCAGCTGAATCCTACTGATGGAACATCCTGCTATCTACTTGTGAGCTGAATCCTACTGATGGAACATCCTGCTATCTACTTGTCAGCTGAATCCTACTGATGGAACATCCTGCTATCTACTTGTCAGCTGAATCCTACTGATGGAACATCCTGCTATCTACTTGTCAGCTGAATCCTACTGATGGAACATCCTGCTATCTACTTGTCAGCTGAATCCTACTGATGGAACATCCTGCTATCTACTTGTCAGCTGAATCCTACTGATGGAACATCCTGCTATCTACTTGTCAGCTGAATCCTACTGATGGAACATCCTGCTATCTACTTGTGAGCTGAATCCTACTGATGGAACATCCTGCTATCTACTTGTCAGCTGAATCCTACTGATGGAACATCCTGCTATCTACTTGTCAGCTGAATCCTACTGATGGAACATCCTGCTATCTACTTGTGAGCTGAATCCTACTGATGGAACATCCTGCTATCTACTTGTCAGCTGAATCCTACTGATGGAACATCCTGCTATCTACTTGTCAGCTGAATCCTACTGATGGAACATCCTGCTATCTACTTGTCAGCTGAATCCTACTGATGGAACATCCTGCTATCTACTTGTCAGCTGAATCCTACTGATGGAACATCCTGCTATCTACTTGTCAGCTGAATCCTACTGATGGAACATCCTGCTATCTACTTGTCAGCTGAATCCTACTGATGGAACATCCTGCTATCTACTTGTCAGCTGAATCCTACTGATGGAACATCCTGCTATCTACTTGTCAGCTGAATCCTACTGATGGAACATCCTGCTATCTACTTGTGAGCTGAATCCTACTGATGGAACATCCTGCTATCTACTTGTCAGCTGAATCCTACTGATGGAACATCCTGCTATCTACTTGTCAGCTGAATCCTACTGATGGAACATCCTGCTATCTACTTGTGAGCTGAATCCTACTGATGGAACATCCTGCTATCTACTTGTCAGCTGAATCCTACTGATGGAACATCCTGCTATCTACTTGTCAGCTGAATCCTACTGATGGAACATCCTGCTATCTACTTGTCAGCTGAATCCTACTGATGGAACATCCTGCTATCTACTTGTCAGCTGAATCCTACTGATGGAACATCCTGCTATCTACTTGTCAGCTGAATCCTACTGATGGAACATCCTGCTATCTACTTGTCAGCTGAATCCTACTGATGGAACATCCTGCTATCTACTTGTGAGCTGAATCCTACTGATGGAACATCCTGCTATCTACTTGTCAGCTGAATCCTACTGATGGAACATCCTGCTATCTACTTGTCAGCTGAATCCTACTGATGGAACATCCTGCTATCTACTTGTCAGCTGGATCCTACTGATGGAACATCCTGCTATCTACTTGTCAGCTGAATCCTACTGATGGAGCATCCTGCTATCTACTTGTCAGCTGAATCCTACTGATGGAACATCCTGCTATCTACTTGTCAGCTGAATCCTACTGATGGAACATCCTGCTATCTACTTGTCAGCTGAATCCTACTGATGGAACATCCTGCTATCTACTTGTCAGCTGAATCCTACTGATGGAACATCCTGCTATCTACTTGTCAGCTGAATCCTACTGATGGAACATCCTGCTATCTACTTGTCAGCTGAATCCTACTGATGGAACATCCTGCTATCTACTTGTGAGCTGAATCCTACTGATGGAACATCCTGCTATCTACTTGTCAGCTGAATCCTACTGATGGAACATCCTGCTATCTACTTGTCAGCTGAATCCTACTGATGGAACATCCTGCTATCTACTTGTCAGCTGAATCCTACTGATGGAACATCCTGCTATCTACTTGTCAGCTGAATCCTACTGATGGAACATCCTGCTATCTACTTGTCAGCTGAATCCTACTGATGGAACATCCTGCTATCTACTTGTCAGCTGAATCCTACTGATGGAACATCCTGCTATCTACTTGTCAGCTGAATCCTACTGATGGAACATCCTGCTATCTACTTGTCAGCTGAATCCTACTGATGGAACATCCTGCTATCTACTTGTCAGCTGAATCCTACTGATGGAACATCCTGCTATCTACTTGTCAGCTGAATCCTACTGATGGAACATCCTGCTATCTACTTGTGAGCTGAATCCTACTGATGGAACATCCTGCTATCTACTTGTCAGCTGAATCCTACTGATGGAACATCCTGCTATCTACTTGTCAGCTGAATCCTACTGATGGAACATCCTGCTATCTACTTGTGAACTGAATCCTACTGATGGAACATCCTGCTATCTACTTGTCAGCTGAATCCTACTGATGGAACATCCTGCTATCTACTTGTCAGCTGAATCCTACTGATGGAACATCCTGCTATCTACTTGTCAGCTGAATCCTACTGATGGAACATCCTGCTATCTACTTGTCAGCTGAATCCTACTGATGGAACATCCTGCTATCTACTTGTCAGCTGAATCCTACTGATGGAACATCCTGCTATCTACTTGTGAACTGAATCCTACTGATGGAACATCCTGCTATCTACTTGTGAACTGAATCCTACTGATGGAACATCCTGCTATCTACTTGTCAGCTGAATCCTACTTATGGAACATCCTGCTATCTACTTGTCAGCTGAATCCTACTGATGGAACATCCTGCTATCTACTTGTCAGCTGAATCCTACTGATGGAACATCCTGCTATCTACTTGTCAGCTGAATCCTACTGATGGAACATCCTGCTATCTACTTGTCAGCTGAATCCTACTGATGGAACATCCTGCTATCTACTTGTCAGCTGAATCCTACTGATGGAACATCCTGCTATCTACTTGTCAGCTGAATCCTACTGATGGAACATCCTGCTATCTACTTGTGAGCTGAATCCTACTGATGGAACATCCTGCTATCTACTTGTCAGCTGAATCCTACTGATGGAACATCCTGCTATCTACTTGTCAGCTGAATCCTACTGATGGAACATCCTGCTATCTACTTGTGAGCTGAATCCTACTGATGGAGCATCCTGCTATCTACTTGTCAGCTGAATCCTACTGATGGAACATCCTGCTATCTACTTGTCAGCTGAATCCTACTGATTGAACATCCTGCTATCTACTTGTCAGCTGAATCCTACTGATAGAACATCCTGCTATCTACTTGTGAACTGAATCCTACTGATGGAACATCCTGCTATCTACTTGTCAGCTGAATCCTACTGATGGAACATCCTGCTATCTACTTGTCAGCTGAATCCTACTGATGGAACATCCTGCTATCTACTTGTCAGCTGAATCCTACTGATGGAACATCCTGCTATCTACTTGTCAGCTGAATCCTACTGATGGAACATCCTGCTATCTACTTGTCAGCTGAATCCTACTGATGGAACATCCTGCTATCTACTTGTGAGCTGAATCCTACTGATGGAACATCCTGCTATCTACTTGTCAGCTGAATCCTACTGATGGAACATCCTGCTATCTACTTGTCAGCTGAATCCTACTGATGGAACATCCTGCTATCTACTTGTCAGCTGAATCCTACTGATGGAACATCCTGCTATCTACTTGTCAGCTGAATCCTACTGATGGAACATCCTGCTATCTACTTGTCAGCTGAATCCTACTGATGGAACATCCTGCTATCTACTTGTCAGCTGAATCCTACTGATGGAACATCCTGCTATCTACTTGTCAGCTGAATCCTACTGATGGAACATCCTGCTATCTACTTGTCAGCTGAATCCTACTGATGGAACATCCTGCTATCTACTTGTCAGCTGAATCCTACTGATGGAACATCCTGCTATCTACTTGTCAGCTGAATCCTACTGATGGAACATCCTGCTATCTACTTGTCAGCTGAATCCTACTGATGGAACATCCTGCTATCTACTTGTCAGCTGAATCCTACTGATGGAACATCCTGCTATCTACTTGTCAGCTGAATCCTACTGATGGAACATCCTGCTATCTACTTGTGAACTGAATCCTACTGATGGAACATCCTGCTATCTACTTGTGAACTGAATCCTACTGATGGAACATCCTGCTATCTACTTGTCAGCTGAATCCTACTGATGGAACATCCTGCTATCTACTTGTCAGCTGAATCCTACTGATGGAACATCCTGCTATCTACTTGTCAGCTGAATCCTACTGATGGAACATCCTGCTATCTACTTGTGAACTGAATCCTACTGATGGAACATCCTGCTATCTACTTGTGAACTGAATCCTACTGATGGAACATCCTGCTATCTACTTGTCAGCTGAATCCTACTGATGGAACATCCTGCTATCTACTTGTCAGCTGAATCCTACTGATGGAACATCCTGCTATCTACTTGTCAGCTGAATCCTACTGATGGAACATCCTGCTATCTACTTGTCAGCTGAATCCTACTGATGGAACATCCTGCTATCTACTTGTCAGCTGAATCCTACTGATGGAACATCCTGCTATCTACTTGTCAGCTGAATCCTACTGATGGAACATCCTGCTATCTACTTGTCAGCTGAATCCTACTGATGGAACATCCTGCTATCTACTTGTCAGCTGAATCCTACTGATGGAACATCCTGCTATCTACTTGTCAGCTGAATCCTACTGATGGAACATCCTGCTATCTACTTGTCAGCTGAATCCTACTGATGGAACATCCTGCTATCTACTTGTCAGCTGAATCCTACTGATGGAACATCCTGCTATCTACTTGTCAGCTGAATCCTACTGATGGAACATCCTGCTATCTACTTGTCAGCTGAATCCTACTGATGGAACATCCTGCTATCTACTTGTCAGCTGAATCCTACTGATGGAACATCCTGCTATCTACTTGTCAGCTGAATCCTACTGATGGAACATCCTGCTATCTACTTGTGAGCTGAATCCTACTGATGGAACATCCTGCTATCTACTTGTCAGCTGAATCCTACTGATGGAACATCCTGCTATCTACTTGTCAGCTGAATCCTACTGATGGAACATCCTGCTATCTACTTGTCAGCTGAATCCTACTGATGGAACATCCTGCTATCTACTTGTCAGCTGAATCCTACTGATGGAACATCCTGCTATCTACTTGTCAGCTGAATCCTACTGATGGAACATCCTGCTATCTACTTGTCAGCTGAATCCTACTGATGGAACATCCTGCTATCTACTTGTCAGCTGAATCCTACTGATGGAACATCCTGCTATCTACTTGTCAGCTGAATCCTACTGATGGAACATCCTGCTATCTACTTGTCAGCTGAATCCTACTGATGGAACATCCTGCTATCTACTTGTCAGCTGAATCCTACTGATGGAACATCCTGCTATCTACTTGTCAGCTGAATCCTACTGATGGAACATCCTGCTATCTACTTGTCAGCTGAATCCTACTGATGGAACATCCTGCTATCTACTTGTCAGCTGAATCCTACTGATGGAACATCCTGCTATCTACTTGTCAGCTGAATCCTACTGATGGAACATCCTGCTATCTACTTGTCAGCTGAATCCTACTGATGGAACATCCTGCTATCTACTTGTCAGCTGAATCCTACTGATGGAACATCCTGCTATCTACTTGGATAGTGGTAAAATATTTTTACTGTACTTTCTCATGTCTAGTTTGTCTAGTTAGTTTTCTCCTTTCAAATAATGCTTAATTATACAATATATACCGTTATAAAATAATGCTTAATTATACAGTATATACCGTTATAAAATAATGCTTAATTATACAGTATATACCGTTATAAAATAATAAAATAATATAATTGTATGTTAATTAATTGTATATATTTGGTTTAACAAGTTGTTTGTTTGTTGTTTTACTTGATAAAAACCTAAATATTATGTAAAGGTTTATGGTATATAGAGAAACACATTATTCAAAGATACATATTTAATGAATATTTAATAATATTAATAATAATAATTATAATATTAATAATAATATTAATAATAATAATAATAATAATAATAGTAATAATAATAATAATAATAATAATAATAATAGTAATAGTAATAGTAATAGTAATAATAATAGTAATAATAATAATAATAATAATAGTAATAATAATAATAATAATAATAATAATAATAATAATAATAATAATAATAGTAATAATAATAATAGTAATAATAATAGTAATAATAATAATAATAATAGTAATAATAATAGTAATAATAATAGTAATAATAATAGTAATAATAATAGTAATAATAATAGTAATAATAATAATAATAATAGTAATAATAATAGTATTAATAATAATAATAATAATAATAAAAATAGTAATAATAATAATAGTAATAATAATAATAATAGTAATAATAATAATAATAGTAATAATAATAATAATAGTAATAATAATAGTAATAATAATAATAATAATAATAGTAATAATAATAATAATAGTAATAATATATATTAATAATTAAATATATTTAATAAATAAAGAGTTTGATATATTTAATGATACACATTATCAAGGTGTACAATTAACAAATATGAAATTTATATTACATATAAAAACTGAAAATAAATAAACTATTGGAAATATAAATCTACGAGAAAATTATAAGTAATGTATCAATATATAAATCCATCTGAAACTGAGATAGATTTTTGAGGTACAAACAAAATCATAAATGGAATAATTAATATAAATAAATATTTGAGATACACAGATTATATATATATATATATATATATATATATATATATATATATATATATATATATATATATATATATATATATATATATATATATATATATATATATATATATATATATATATATATATATATATATATATATATATATATATATATATATATATATATATATATATATATATATATATATATATATATATATATATATATATATATATATATATATATATATATATATATATATATATATATATATATATATATATATATATATATATATATATATATATATATATATATATATATATATATATATATATATATATATATATATATATATATATATATATATATATATATATATATATATATATATATATATATATATATATATATATATATATATATATATATATATATATATATATATATATATATATATATATATATATATATATATATATATATATATATATATATATATATATATATATATATATATATATATATATATATATATATATATATATATATATATATATATATATATATATATATATATATATATATATATATATATATATATATATATATATATATATATATATATATATATATATATATATATATATATATATATATATATATATATATATATATATATATATATATATATATATATATATATTTTTTTTTTTTTTTATGATATCAATATATGAAATAAGCTAAGAATGTTATACACTATCATATAATTATTATACAATATATAATAGATATACAGAATTTGATTCAAATAACAATTTAAGATGCATATTTATATACTAGATAATTAATACTATATATATAATTAAATTAAATATATATATTATATTAGATAGATATATAGACAAATAACAATTTCAAATACTTAAATAAATAATTTTGCTACATATTATAATCATTCATATATCTATTATAAAAACATTATATTACATACATTCATTATAACATATATATATATATAGACAAATATTCTCAGATACATAGATAAACTATTAATATAACTAAATCAATAGTATATATATAATTTCTGTACATAATTATATCATATACAGTATATAACATTAATTATATTTCATATATATATACAGATATATATATATATATATACATAGACAAATAATAATTACAGATACATAGATAGATATATCTATTATATAAATAAAAACAAAATTAATACTATATAATTTTATTTCTCTACATGATTATATTGAAAAACATATATACAAACATTCAGATTATATTAGTTTCATAAAACAGATAGATAAATACATATATACAAACATTGGTATTATATTAAATAGTTTCATAAAACAAATAGATAAATACATATATACAAACATTGGTATTATATTAAATAGTTTCATAAAACAAATAGATAAATACATATATACAAACATTCGTATTATATTAAATAGTTTCATAAAACAGATAGATAAATACACTCGTATTATATTAAATAGTTTCATATATCAGATAGATAAATACATATAAACAGATAATCATAAAATAGATAGATAAATACATCAATTGTCTATGTGAACTTGTATTATTTTAAAAAGTTTCATAAAACAGATAGATAAATACATATATACAAACATAAAACAGATAGATAAATACATATACATATATACAATATATATTATTTTAAAAAGTTTCATAAAACAGGTATATAAATACAACAATTGTCTCTATGTAGTTGTGGGTGGTGGTGGCTGAGTGGAGAGAGTGTTGGACTGTGGCTGTGAGGGACTAGGGTTCAATTCCACCTCAGAACACTTAGGATTTTTAAAGGTGTTGAATTGGGTGTAGCTGTGTTGTGAGAGAATGTATGTGTGTGTAAGAGTGACAGAATATAAGTGCGTGTGTGTGTGAGTTGGAGAATGAATGTGTGTGTGTACGTGTGAGTTGGAGAATGAATGTGTGTGTGTACGTGTGTGAGTGAGTGAGTGTGTATGCAAGAGTCCATTTCTCTAGATGATTATATCCCGTACGTACGTTTATTTATATTCTATTAAATAGTTTCTTACTATATCAGATAGATAAATATGTCAATAGTGTGTATATAATTGGGGGTGGCGTGGCAGAGTG
>JAWZYT010000287.1:492500-537500 GCA_034508575.1 Petrolisthes manimaculis | reverse complement strand
TATTATTGCTATTATCCGCTAACTGTGCTATCAAACAGACTATCGGCTAGTACCAATAGCTGCGGAATTTTATGGGCTATTTTTTGGGTATAATCTGGAGTTTTTTGGAAGCACCCAAATTCACCAAAATCAACCAAAAACAAACCAAAAATTTGACAGGAAAAAAAATATTCTCCTTTCTACTATTATTATTATTGCTATTATCCGCTAACTGTGCTATCAAACAGACTATCGGCTAGTACCAGTAGCTGCGGAATTTTATGGGCTATTTTTTGGGTATAATCTGGAGTTTTTTGGAAGCACCCAAATTCACCAAAATCAACCAAAAACAAACCAAAAATTTGACAGGAAAAAAAATATTCTCCTTTCTACTATTATTATTATTGCTATTATCCGCTAACTGTGCTATCAAACAGACTATCGGCTAGTACCAATAGCTGCGGAATTTTATGGGCTATTTTTTGGGTATAATCTGGAGTTTTTTGGAAGCACCCAAATTCACCAAAATCAACCAAAAACAAACCAAAAATTCGACAGGAAAAAAAATATTCTCCTTTCTACTATTATTATTATTGCTATTATCCGCTAACTGTGCTATCAAACAGACTATCGGCTAGTACCAATAGCTGCGGAATTTTATGGGCTATTTTTTGGGTATAATCTGGAGTTTTTTGGAAGCACCCAAATTCACCAAAATCAACCAAAAACAAACCAAAAATTTGACAGGAAAAAAAATATTCTCCTTTCTACTATTATTATTATTGCTATTATCCGCTAACTGTGCTATCAAACAGACTATCGGCTAGTACCAATAGCTGCGGAATTTTATGGGCTATTTTTTGGGTATAATCTGGAGTTTTTTGGAAGCACCCAAATTCACCAAAATCAACCAAAAACAAACCAAAAATTTGACAGGAAAAAAAATATTCTCCTTTCTACTATTATTATTATTGCTATTATCCGCTAACTGTTCTATCAAACAGACTATCGGCTAGTACCAATAGCTGCGGAATTTTATGGGCTATTTTTTGGGTATAATCTGGAGTTTTTTGGAAGCACCCAAATTCACCAAAATCAACCAAAAACAAACCAAAAATTTGAAAGGAAAAAAAATATTCTCCTTTCTACTATTATTATTATTGCTATTATCCGCTAACTGTGCTATCAAACAGACTATCGGCTAGTACCAATAGCTGCGGAATTTTATGGGCTATTTTTTGGGTATAATCTGGAGTTTTTTGGAAGCACCCAAATTCACCAAAATCAACCAAAAACAAACCAAAAATTTGACAGGAAAAAAAATATTCTCCTTTCTACTATTATTATTATTGCTATTATCCGCTAACTGTGCTATCAAACAGACTATCGGCTAGTACCAATAGCTGCGGAATTTTATGGGCTATTTTTTGGGTATAATCTGGAGTTTTTTGGAAGCACCCAAATTCACCAAAATCAACCAAAAACAAACCAAAAATTTGACAGGAAAAAAAATATTCTCCTTTCTACTATTATTATTATTGCTATTATCCGCTAACTGTGCTATCAAACAGACTATCGGCTAGTACCAATAGCTGCGGAATTTTATGGGCTATTTTTTGGGTATAATCTGGAGTTTTTTGGAAGCACCCAAATTCACCAAAATCAACCAAAAACAAACCAAAAATTTGACAGGAAAAAAAATATTCTCCTTTCTACTATTATTATTATTGCTATTATCCGCTAACTGTGCTATCAAACAGACTATCGGCTAGTACCAATAGCTGCGGAATTTTATGGGCTATTTTTTGGGTATAATCTGGAGTTTTTTGGAAGCACCCAAATTCACCAAAATCAACCAAAAACAAACCAAAAATTTGACAGGAAAAAAAATATTCTCCTTTCTACTATTATTATTATTGCTATTATCCGCTAACTGTGCTATCAAACAGACTATCGGCTAGTACCAATAGCTGCGGAATTTTATGGGCTATTTTTTGGGTATAATCTGGAGTTTTTTGGAAGCACCCAAATTCACCAAAATCAACCAAAAACAAACCAAAAATTTGACAGGAAAAAAAATATTCTCCTTTCTACTATTATTATTATTGCTATTATCCGCTAACTGTGCTATCAAACAGACTATCGGCTAGTACCAATAGCTGCGGAATTTTATGGGCTATTTTTTGGGTATAATCTGGAGTTTTTTGGAAGCACCCAAATTCACCAAAATCAACCAAAAACAAACCAAAAATTTGACAGGAAAAAAAATATTCTCCTTTCTACTATTATTATTATTGCTATTATCCGCTAACTGTGCTATCAAACAGACTATCGGCTAGTACCAATAGCTGCGGAATTTTATGGGCTATTTTTTGGGTATAATCTGGAGTTTTTTGGAAGCACCCAAATTCACCAAAATCAACCAAAAACAAACCAAAAATTTGACAGGAAAAAAAATATTCTCCTTTCTACTATTATTATTATTGCTATTATCCGCTAACTGTGCTATCAAACAGACTATCGGCTAGTACCAATAGCTGCGGAATTTTATGGGCTATTTTTTGGGTATAATCTGGAGTTTTTTGGAAGCACCCAAATTCACCAAAATCAACCAAAAACAAACCAAAAATTTGACAGGAAAAAAAATATTCTCCTTTCTACTATTATTATTATTGCTATTATCCGCTAACTGTGCTATCAAACAGACTATCGGCTAGTACCAATAGCTGCGGAATTTTATGGGCTATTTTTTGGGTATAATCTGGAGTTTTTTGGAAGCACCCAAATTCACCAAAATCAACCAAAAACAAACCAAATATTTGACAGGAAAAAAAATATTCTCCTTTCTACTATTATTATTATTGCTATTATCCGCTAACTGTGCTATCAAACAGACTATCGGCTAGTACCAATAGCTGCGGAATTTTATGGGCTATTTTTTGGGTATAATCTGGAGTTTTTTGGAAGCACCCAAATTCACCAAAATCAACCAAAAACAAACCAAAAATTTGACAGGAAAAAAAATATTCTCCTTTCTACTATTATTATTATTGCTATTATCCGCTAACTGTGCTATCAAACAGACTATCGGCTAGTACCAATAGCTGCGGAATTTTATGGGCTATTTTTTGGGTATAATCTGGAGTTTTTTGGAAGCACCCAAATTCACCAAAATCAACCAAAAACAAACCAAAAATTTGACAGGAAAAAAAATATTCTCCTTTCTACTATTATTATTATTGCTATTATCCGCTAACTGTGCTATCAAACAGACTATCGGCTAGTACCAATAGCTGCGGAATTTTATGGGCTATTTTTTGGGTATAATCTGGAGTTTTTTGGAAGCACCCAAATTCACCAAAATCAACCAAAAACAAACCAAAAATTTGACAGGAAAAAAAATATTCTCCTTTCTACTATTATTATTATTGCTATTATCCGCTAACTGTGCTATCAAACAGACTATCGGCTAGTACCAATAGCTGCGGAATTTTATGGGCTATTTTTTGGGTATAATCTGGAGTTTTTTGGAAGCACCCAAATTCACCAAAATCAACCAAAAACAAACCAAAAATTTGACAGGAAAAAAAATATTCTCCTTTCTACTATTATTATTATTGCTATTATCCGCTAACTGTGCTATCAAACAGACTATCGGCTAGTACCAATAGCTGCGGAATTTTATGGGCTATTTTTTGGGTATAATCTGGAGTTTTTTGGAAGCACCCAAATTCACCAAAATCAACCAAAAACAAACCAAAAATTTGACAGGAAAAAAAATATTCTCCTTTCTACTATTATTATTATTGCTATTATCCGCTAACTGTGCTATCAAACAGACTATCGGCTAGTACCAATAGCTGCGGAATTTTATGGGCTATTTTTTGGGTATAATCTGGAGTTTTTTGGAAGCACCCAAATTCACCAAAATCAACCAAAAACAAACCAAAAATTTGACAGGAAAAAAAATATTCTCCTTTCTACTATTATTATTATTGCTATTATCCGCTAACTGTGCTATCAAACAGACTATCGGCTAGTACCAATAGCTGCGGAATTTTATGGGCTATTTTTTGGGTATAATCTGGAGTTTTTTGGAAGCACCCAAATTCACCAAAATCAACCAAAAACAAACCAAAAATTTGACAGGAAAAAAAATATTCTCCTTTCTACTATTATTATTATTGCTATTATCCGCTAACTGTGCTATCAAACAGACTATCGGCTAGTACCAATAGCTGCGGAATTTTATGGGCTATTTTTTGGGTATAATCTGGAGTTTTTTGGAAGCACCCAAATTCACCAAAATCAACCAAAAACAAACCAAAAATTTGACAGGAAAAAAAATATTCTCCTTTCTACTATTATTATTATTGCTATTATCCGCTAACTGTGCTATCAAACAGACTATCGGCTAGTACCAATAGCTGCGGAATTTTATGGGCTATTTTTTGGGTATAATCTGGAGTTTTTTGGAAGCACCCAAATTCACCAAAATCAACCAAAAACAAACCAAAAATTTGACAGGAAAAAAAATATTCTCCTTTCTACTATTATTATTATTGCTATTATCCGCTAACTGTGCTATCAAACAGACTATCGGCTAGTACCAATAGCTGCGGAATTTTATGGGCTATTTTTTGGGTATAATCTGGAGTTTTTTGGAAGCACCCAAATTCACCAAAATCAACCAAAAACAAACCAAAAATTTGACAGGAAAAAAAATATTCTCCTTTCTACTATTATTATTATTGCTATTATCCGCTAACTGTGCTATCAAACAGACTATCGGCTAGTACCAATAGCTGCGGAATTTTATGGGCTATTTTTTGGGTATAATCTGGAGTTTTTTGGAAGCACCCAAATTCACCAAAATCAACCAAAAACAAACCAAAAATTTGACAGGAAAAAAAATATTCTCCTTTCTACTATTATTATTATTGCTATTATCCGCTAACTGTGCTATCAAACAGACTATCGGCTAGTACCAATAGCTGCGGAATTTTATGGGCTATTTTTTGGGTATAATCTGGAGTTTTTTGGAAGCACCCAAATTCACCAAAATCAACCAAAAACAAACCAAAAATTTGACAGGAAAAAAAATATTCTCCTTTCTACTATTATTATTATTGCTATTATCCGCTAACTGTGCTATCAAACAGACTATCGGCTAGTACCAATAGCTGCGGAATTTTATGGGCTATTTTTTGGGTATAATCTGGAGTTTTTTGGAAGCACCCAAATTCACCAAAATCAACCAAAAACAAACCAAAAATTTGACAGGAAAAAAAATATTCTCCTTTCTACTATTATTATTATTGCTATTATCCGCTAACTGTGCTATCAAACAGACTATCGGCTAGTACCAATAGCTGCGGAATTTTATGGGCTATTTTTTGGGTATAATCTGGAGTTTTTTGGAAGCACCCAAATTCACCAAAATCAACCAAAAACAAACCAAAAATTTGACAGGAAAAAAAATATTCTCCTTTCTACTATTATTATTATTGCTATTATCCGCTAACTGTGCTATCAAACAGACTATCGGCTAGTACCAATAGCTGCGGAATTTTATGGGCTATTTTTTGGGTATAATCTGGAGTTTTTTGGAAGCACCCAAATTCACCAAAATCAACCAAAAACAAACCAAAAATTTGACAGGAAAAAAAATATTCTCCTTTCTACTATTATTATTATTGCTATTATCCGCTAACTGTGCTATCAAACAGACTATCGGCTAGTACCAATAGCTGCGGAATTTTATGGGCTATTTTTTGGGTATAATCTGGAGTTTTTTGGAAGCACCCAAATTCACCAAAATCAACCAAAAACAAACCAAAAATTTGACAGGAAAAAAAATATTCTCCTTTCTACTATTATTATTATTGCTATTATCCGCTAACTGTGCTATCAAACAGACTATCGGCTAGTACCAATAGCTGCGGAATTTTATGGGCTATTTTTTGGGTATAATCTGGAGTTTTTTGGAAGCACCCAAATTCACCAAAATCAACCAAAAACAAACCAAAAATTTGACAGGAAAAAAAATATTCTCCTTTCTACTATTATTATTATTGCTATTATCCGCTAACTGTGCTATCAAACAGACTATCGGCTAGTACCAATAGCTGCGGAATTTTATGGGCTATTTTTTGGGTATAATCTGGAGTTTTTTGGAAGCACCCAAATTCACCAAAATCAACCAAAAACAAACCAAAAATTTGACAGGAAAAAAAATATTCTCCTTTCTACTATTATTATTATTGCTATTATCCGCTAACTGTGCTATCAAACAGACTATCGGCTAGTACCAATAGCTGCGGAATTTTATGGGCTATTTTTTGGGTATAATCTGGAGTTTTTTGGAAGCACCCAAATTCACCAAAATCAACCAAAAACAAACCAAAAATTTGACAGGAAAAAAAATATTCTCCTTTCTACTATTATTATTATTGCTATTATCCGCTAACTGTGCTATCAAACAGACTATCGGCTAGTACCAATAGCTGCGGAATTTTATGGGCTATTTTTTGGGTATAATCTGGAGTTTTTTGGAAGCACCCAAATTCACCAAAATCAACCAAAAACAAACCAAAAATTTGACAGGAAAAAAAATATTCTCCTTTCTACTATTATTATTATTGCTATTATCCGCTAACTGTGCTATCAAACAGACTATCGGCTAGTACCAATAGCTGCGGAATTTTATGGGCTATTTTTTGGGTATAATCTGGAGTTTTTTGGAAGCACCCAAATTCACCAAAATCAACCAAAAACAAACCAAAAATTTGACAGGAAAAAAAATATTCTCCTTTCTACTATTATTATTATTGCTATTATCCGCTAACTGTGCTATCAAACAGACTATCGGCTAGTACCAATAGCTGCGGAATTTTATGGGCTATTTTTTGGGTATAATCTGGAGTTTTTTGGAAGCACCCAAATTCACCAAAATCAACCAAAAACAAACCAAAAATTTGACAGGAAAAAAAATATTCTCCTTTCTACTATTATTATTATTGCTATTATCCGCTAACTGTGCTATCAAACAGACTATCGGCTAGTACCAATAGCTGCGGAATTTTATGGGCTATTTTTTGGGTATAATCTGGAGTTTTTTGGAAGCACCCAAATTCACCAAAATCAACCAAAAACAAACCAAAAATTTGACAGGAAAAAAAATATTCTCCTTTCTACTATTATTATTATTGCTATTATCCGCTAACTGTGCTATCAAACAGACTATCGGCTAGTACCAATAGCTGCGGAATTTTATGGGCTATTTTTTGGGTATAATCTGGAGTTTTTTGGAAGCACCCAAATTCACCAAAATCAACCAAAAACAAACCAAAAATTTGACAGGAAAAAAAATATTCTCCTTTCTACTATTATTATTATTGCTATTATCCGCTAACTGTGCTATCAAACAGACTATCGGCTAGTACCAATAGCTGCGGAATTTTATGGGCTATTTTTTGGGTATAATCTGGAGTTTTTTGGAAGCACCCAAATTCACCAAAATCAACCAAAAACAAACCAAAAATTTGACAGGAAAAAAAATATTCTCCTTTCTACTATTATTATTATTGCTATTATCCGCTAACTGTGCTATCAAACAGACTATCGGCTAGTACCAATAGCTGCGGAATTTTATGGGCTATTTTTTGGGTATAATCTGGAGTTTTTTGGAAGCACCCAAATTCACCAAAATCAACCAAAAACAAACCAAAAATTTGACAGGAAAAAAAATATTCTCCTTTCTACTATTATTATTATTGCTATTATCCGCTAACTGTGCTATCAAACAGACTATCGGCTAGTACCAATAGCTGCGGAATTTTATGGGCTATTTTTTGGGTATAATCTGGAGTTTTTTGGAAGCACCCAAATTCACCAAAATCAACCAAAAACAAACCAAAAATTTGACAGGAAAAAAAATATTCTCCTTTCTACTATTATTATTATTGCTATTATCCGCTAACTGTGCTATCAAACAGACTATCGGCTAGTACCAATAGCTGCGGAATTTTATGGGCTATTTTTTGGGTATAATCTGGAGTTTTTTGGAAGCACCCAAATTCACCAAAATCAACCAAAAACAAACCAAAAATTTGACAGGAAAAAAAATATTCTCCTTTCTACTATTATTATTATTGCTATTATCCGCTAACTGTGCTATCAAACAGACTATCGGCTAGTACCAATAGCTGCGGAATTTTATGGGCTATTTTTTGGGTATAATCTGGAGTTTTTTGGAAGCACCCAAATTCACCAAAATCAACCAAAAACAAACCAAAAATTTGACAGGAAAAAAAATATTCTCCTTTCTACTATTATTATTATTGCTATTATCCGCTAACTGTGCTATCAAACAGACTATCGGCTAGTACCAATAGCTGCGGAATTTTATGGGCTATTTTTTGGGTATAATCTGGAGTTTTTTGGAAGCACCCAAATTCACCAAAATCAACCAAAAACAAACCAAAAATTTGACAGGAAAAAAAATATTCTCCTTTCTACTATTATTATTATTGCTATTATCCGCTAACTGTGCTATCAAACAGACTATCGGCTAGTACCAATAGCTGCGGAATTTTATGGGCTATTTTTTGGGTATAATCTGGAGTTTTTTGGAAGCACCCAAATTCACCAAAATCAACCAAAAACAAACCAAAAATTTGACAGGAAAAAAAATATTCTCCTTTCTACTATTATTATTATTGCTATTATCCGCTAACTGTGCTATCAAACAGACTATCGGCTAGTACCAATAGCTGCGGAATTTTATGGGCTATTTTTTGGGTATAATCTGGAGTTTTTTGGAAGCACCCAAATTCACCAAAATCAACCAAAAACAAACCAAAAATTTGACAGGAAAAAAAATATTCTCCTTTCTACTATTATTATTATTGCTATTATCCGCTAACTGTGCTATCAAACAGACTATCGGCTAGTACCAATAGCTGCGGAATTTTATGGGCTATTTTTTGGGTATAATCTGGAGTTTTTTGGAAGCACCCAAATTCACCAAAATCAACCAAAAACAAACCAAAAATTTGACAGGAAAAAAAATATTCTCCTTTCTACTATTATTATTATTGCTATTATCCGCTAACTGTGCTATCAAACAGACTATCGGCTAGTACCAATAGCTGCGGAATTTTATGGGCTATTTTTTGGGTATAATCTGGAGTTTTTTGGAAGCACCCAAATTCACCAAAATCAACCAAAAACAAACCAAAAATTTGACAGGAAAAAAAATATTCTCCTTTCTACTATTATTATTATTGCTATTATCCGCTAACTGTGCTATCAAACAGACTATCGGCTAGTACCAATAGCTGCGGAATTTTATGGGCTATTTTTTGGGTATAATCTGGAGTTTTTTGGAAGCACCCAAATTCACCAAAATCAACCAAAAACAAACCAAAAATTTGACAGGAAAAAAAATATTCTCCTTTCTACTATTATTATTATTGCTATTATCCGCTAACTGTGCTATCAAACAGACTATCGGCTAGTACCAATAGCTGCGGAATTTTATGGGCTATTTTTTGGGTATAATCTGGAGTTTTTTGGAAGCACCCAAATTCACCAAAATCAACCAAAAACAAACCAAAAATTTGACAGGAAAAAAAATATTCTCCTTTCTACTATTATTATTATTGCTATTATCCGCTAACTGTGCTATCAAACAGACTATCGGCTAGTACCAATAGCTGCGGAATTTTATGGGCTATTTTTTGGGTATAATCTGGAGTTTTTTGGAAGCACCCAAATTCACCAAAATCAACCAAAAACAAACCAAAAATTTGACAGGAAAAAAAATATTCTCCTTTCTACTATTATTATTATTGCTATTATCCGCTAACTGTGCTATCAAACAGACTATCGGCTAGTACCAATAGCTGCGGAATTTTATGGGCTATTTTTTGGGTATAATCTGGAGTTTTTTGGAAGCACCCAAATTCACCAAAATCAACCAAAAACAAACCAAAAATTTGACAGGAAAAAAAATATTCTCCTTTCTACTATTATTATTATTGCTATTATCCGCTAACTGTGCTATCAAACAGACTATCGGCTAGTACCAATAGCTGCGGAATTTTATGGGCTATTTTTTGGGTATAATCTGGAGTTTTTTGGAAGCACCCAAATTCACCAAAATCAACCAAAAACAAACCAAAAATTTGACAGGAAAAAAAATATTCTCCTTTCTACTATTATTATTATTGCTATTATCCGCTAACTGTGCTATCAAACAGACTATCGGCTAGTACCAATAGCTGCGGAATTTTATGGGCTATTTTTTGGGTATAATCTGGAGTTTTTTGGAAGCACCCAAATTCACCAAAATCAACCAAAAACAAACCAAAAATTTGACAGGAAAAAAAATATTCTCCTTTCTACTATTATTATTATTGCTATTATCCGCTAACTGTGCTATCAAACAGACTATCGGCTAGTACCAATAGCTGCGGAATTTTATGGGCTATTTTTTGGGTATAATCTGGAGTTTTTTGGAAGCACCCAAATTCACCAAAATCAACCAAAAACAAACCAAAAATTTGACAGGAAAAAAAATATTCTCCTTTCTACTATTATTATTATTGCTATTATCCGCTAACTGTGCTATCAAACAGACTATCGGCTAGTACCAATAGCTGCGGAATTTTATGGGCTATTTTTTGGGTATAATCTGGAGTTTTTTGGAAGCACCCAAATTCACCAAAATCAACCAAAAACAAACCAAAAATTTGACAGGAAAAAAAATATTCTCCTTTCTACTATTATTATTATTGCTATTATCCGCTAACTGTGCTATCAAACAGACTATCGGCTAGTACCAATAGCTGCGGAATTTTATGGGCTATTTTTTGGGTATAATCTGGAGTTTTTTGGAAGCACCCAAATTCACCAAAATCAACCAAAAACAAACCAAAAATTTGACAGGAAAAAAAATATTCTCCTTTCTACTATTATTATTATTGCTATTATCCGCTAACTGTGCTATCAAACAGACTATCGGCTAGTACCAATAGCTGCGGAATTTTATGGGCTATTTTTTGGGTATAATCTGGAGTTTTTTGGAAGCACCCAAATTCACCAAAATCAACCAAAAACAAACCAAAAATTTGACAGGAAAAAAAATATTCTCCTTTCTACTATTATTATTATTGCTATTATCCGCTAACTGTGCTATCAAACAGACTATCGGCTAGTACCAATAGCTGCGGAATTTTATGGGCTATTTTTTGGGTATAATCTGGAGTTTTTTGGAAGCACCCAAATTCACCAAAATCAACCAAAAACAAACCAAAAATTTGACAGGAAAAAAAATATTCTCCTTTCTACTATTATTATTATTGCTATTATCCGCTAACTGTGCTATCAAACAGACTATCGGCTAGTACCAATAGCTGCGGAATTTTATGGGCTATTTTTTGGGTATAATCTGGAGTTTTTTGGAAGCACCCAAATTCACCAAAATCAACCAAAAACAAACCAAAAATTTGACAGGAAAAAAAATATTCTCCTTTCTACTATTATTATTATTGCTATTATCCGCTAACTGTGCTATCAAACAGACTATCGGCTAGTACCAATAGCTGCGGAATTTTATGGGCTATTTTTTGGGTATAATCTGGAGTTTTTTGGAAGCACCCAAATTCACCAAAATCAACCAAAAACAAACCAAAAATTTGACAGGAAAAAAAATATTCTCCTTTCTACTATTATTATTATTGCTATTATCCGCTAACTGTGCTATCAAACAGACTATCGGCTAGTACCAATAGCTGCGGAATTTTATGGGCTATTTTTTGGGTATAATCTGGAGTTTTTTGGAAGCACCCAAATTCACCAAAATCAACCAAAAACAAACCAAAAATTTGACAGGAAAAAAAATATTCTCCTTTCTACTATTATTATTATTGCTATTATCCGCTAACTGTGCTATCAAACAGACTATCGGCTAGTACCAATAGCTGCGGAATTTTATGGGCTATTTTTTGGGTATAATCTGGAGTTTTTTGGAAGCACCCAAATTCACCAAAATCAACCAAAAACAAACCAAAAATTTGACAGGAAAAAAAATATTCTCCTTTCTACTATTATTATTATTGCTATTATCCGCTAACTGTGCTATCAAACAGACTATCGGCTAGTACCAATAGCTGCGGAATTTTATGGGCTATTTTTTGGGTATAATCTGGAGTTTTTTGGAAGCACCCAAATTCACCAAAATCAACCAAAAACAAACCAAAAATTTGACAGGAAAAAAAATATTCTCCTTTCTACTATTATTATTATTGCTATTATCCGCTAACTGTGCTATCAAACAGACTATCGGCTAGTACCAATAGCTGCGGAATTTTATGGGCTATTTTTTGGGTATAATCTGGAGTTTTTTGGAAGCACCCAAATTCACCAAAATCAACCAAAAACAAACCAAAAATTTGACAGGAAAAAAAATATTCTCCTTTCTACTATTATTATTATTGCTATTATCCGCTAACTGTGCTATCAAACAGACTATCGGCTAGTACCAATAGCTGCGGAATTTTATGGGCTATTTTTTGGGTATAATCTGGAGTTTTTTGGAAGCACCCAAATTCACCAAAATCAACCAAAAACAAACCAAAAATTTGACAGGAAAAAAAATATTCTCCTTTCTACTATTATTATTATTGCTATTATCCGCTAACTGTGCTATCAAACAGACTATCGGCTAGTACCAATAGCTGCGGAATTTTATGGGCTATTTTTTGGGTATAATCTGGAGTTTTTTGGAAGCACCCAAATTCACCAAAATCAACCAAAAACAAACCAAAAATTTGACAGGAAAAAAAATATTCTCCTTTCTACTATTATTATTATTGCTATTATCCGCTAACTGTGCTATCAAACAGACTATCGGCTAGTACCAATAGCTGCGGAATTTTATGGGCTATTTTTTGGGTATAATCTGGAGTTTTTTGGAAGCACCCAAATTCACCAAAATCAACCAAAAACAAACCAAAAATTTGACAGGAAAAAAAATATTCTCCTTTCTACTATTATTATTATTGCTATTATCCGCTAACTGTGCTATCAAACAGACTATCGGCTAGTACCAATAGCTGCGGAATTTTATGGGCTATTTTTTGGGTATAATCTGGAGTTTTTTGGAAGCACCCAAATTCACCAAAATCAACCAAAAACAAACCAAAAATTTGACAGGAAAAAAAATATTCTCCTTTCTACTATTATTATTATTGCTATTATCCGCTAACTGTGCTATCAAACAGACTATCGGCTAGTACCAATAGCTGCGGAATTTTATGGGCTATTTTTTGGGTATAATCTGGAGTTTTTTGGAAGCACCCAAATTCACCAAAATCAACCAAAAACAAACCAAAAATTTGACAGGAAAAAAAATATTCTCCTTTCTACTATTATTATTATTGCTATTATCCGCTAACTGTGCTATCAAACAGACTATCGGCTAGTACCAATAGCTGCGGAATTTTATGGGCTATTTTTTGGGTATAATCTGGAGTTTTTTGGAAGCACCCAAATTCACCAAAATCAACCAAAAACAAACCAAAAATTTGACAGGAAAAAAAATATTCTCCTTTCTACTATTATTATTATTGCTATTATCCGCTAACTGTGCTATCAAACAGACTATCGGCTAGTACCAATAGCTGCGGAATTTTATGGGCTATTTTTTGGGTATAATCTGGAGTTTTTTGGAAGCACCCAAATTCACCAAAATCAACCAAAAACAAACCAAAAATTTGACAGGAAAAAAAATATTCTCCTTTCTACTATTATTATTATTGCTATTATCCGCTAACTGTGCTATCAAACAGACTATCGGCTAGTACCAATAGCTGCGGAATTTTATGGGCTATTTTTTGGGTATAATCTGGAGTTTTTTGGAAGCACCCAAATTCACCAAAATCAACCAAAAACAAACCAAAAATTTGACAGGAAAAAAAATATTCTCCTTTCTACTATTATTATTATTGCTATTATCCGCTAACTGTGCTATCAAACAGACTATCGGCTAGTACCAATAGCTGCGGAATTTTATGGGCTATTTTTTGGGTATAATCTGGAGTTTTTTGGAAGCACCCAAATTCACCAAAATCAACCAAAAACAAACCAAAAATTTGACAGGAAAAAAAATATTCTCCTTTCTACTATTATTATTATTGCTATTATCCGCTAACTGTGCTATCAAACAGACTATCGGCTAGTACCAATAGCTGCGGAATTTTATGGGCTATTTTTTGGGTATAATCTGGAGTTTTTTGGAAGCACCCAAATTCACCAAAATCAACCAAAAACAAACCAAAAATTTGACAGGAAAAAAAATATTCTCCTTTCTACTATTATTATTATTGCTATTATCCGCTAACTGTGCTATCAAACAGACTATCGGCTAGTACCAATAGCTGCGGAATTTTATGGGCTATTTTTTGGGTATAATCTGGAGTTTTTTGGAAGCACCCAAATTCACCAAAATCAACCAAAAACAAACCAAAAATTTGACAGGAAAAAAAATATTCTCCTTTCTACTATTATTATTATTGCTATTATCCGCTAACTGTGCTATCAAACAGACTATCGGCTAGTACCAATAGCTGCGGAATTTTATGGGCTATTTTTTGGGTATAATCTGGAGTTTTTTGGAAGCACCCAAATTCACCAAAATCAACCAAAAACAAACCAAAAATTTGACAGGAAAAAAAATATTCTCCTTTCTACTATTATTATTATTGCTATTATCCGCTAACTGTGCTATCAAACAGACTATCGGCTAGTACCAATAGCTGCGGAATTTTATGGGCTATTTTTTGGGTATAATCTGGAGTTTTTTGGAAGCACCCAAATTCACCAAAATCAACCAAAAACAAACCAAAAATTTGACAGGAAAAAAAATATTCTCCTTTCTACTATTATTATTATTGCTATTATCCGCTAACTGTGCTATCAAACAGACTATCGGCTAGTACCAATAGCTGCGGAATTTTATGGGCTATTTTTTGGGTATAATCTGGAGTTTTTTGGAAGCACCCAAATTCACCAAAATCAACCAAAAACAAACCAAAAATTTGACAGGAAAAAAAATATTCTCCTTTCTACTATTATTATTATTGCTATTATCCGCTAACTGTGCTATCAAACAGACTATCGGCTAGTACCAATAGCTGCGGAATTTTATGGGCTATTTTTTGGGTATAATCTGGAGTTTTTTGGAAGCACCCAAATTCACCAAAATCAACCAAAAACAAACCAAAAATTTGACAGGAAAAAAAATATTCTCCTTTCTACTATTATTATTATTGCTATTATCCGCTAACTGTGCTATCAAACAGACTATCGGCTAGTACCAATAGCTGCGGAATTTTATGGGCTATTTTTTGGGTATAATCTGGAGTTTTTTGGAAGCACCCAAATTCACCAAAATCAACCAAAAACAAACCAAAAATTTGACAGGAAAAAAAATATTCTCCTTTCTACTATTATTATTATTGCTATTATCCGCTAACTGTGCTATCAAACAGACTATCGGCTAGTACCAATAGCTGCGGAATTTTATGGGCTATTTTTTGGGTATAATCTGGAGTTTTTTGGAAGCACCCAAATTCACCAAAATCAACCAAAAACAAACCAAAAATTTGACAGGAAAAAAAATATTCTCCTTTCTACTATTATTATTATTGCTATTATCCGCTAACTGTGCTATCAAACAGACTATCGGCTAGTACCAATAGCTGCGGAATTTTATGGGCTATTTTTTGGGTATAATCTGGAGTTTTTTGGAAGCACCCAAATTCACCAAAATCAACCAAAAACAAACCAAAAATTTGACAGGAAAAAAAATATTCTCCTTTCTACTATTATTATTATTGCTATTATCCGCTAACTGTGCTATCAAACAGACTATCGGCTAGTACCAATAGCTGCGGAATTTTATGGGCTATTTTTTGGGTATAATCTGGAGTTTTTTGGAAGCACCCAAATTCACCAAAATCAACCAAAAACAAACCAAAAATTTGACAGGAAAAAAAATATTCTCCTTTCTACTATTATTATTATTGCTATTATCCGCTAACTGTGCTATCAAACAGACTATCGGCTAGTACCAATAGCTGCGGAATTTTATGGGCTATTTTTTGGGTATAATCTGGAGTTTTTTGGAAGCACCCAAATTCACCAAAATCAACCAAAAACAAACCAAAAATTTGACAGGAAAAAAAATATTCTCCTTTCTACTATTATTATTATTGCTATTATCCGCTAACTGTGCTATCAAACAGACTATCGGCTAGTACCAATAGCTGCGGAATTTTATGGGCTATTTTTTGGGTATAATCTGGAGTTTTTTGGAAGCACCCAAATTCACCAAAATCAACCAAAAACAAACCAAAAATTTGACAGGAAAAAAAATATTCTCCTTTCTACTATTATTATTATTGCTATTATCCGCTAACTGTGCTATCAAACAGACTATCGGCTAGTACCAATAGCTGCGGAATTTTATGGGCTATTTTTTGGGTATAATCTGGAGTTTTTTGGAAGCACCCAAATTCACCAAAATCAACCAAAAACAAACCAAAAATTTGACAGGAAAAAAAATATTCTCCTTTCTACTATTATTATTATTGCTATTATCCGCTAACTGTGCTATCAAACAGACTATCGGCTAGTACCAATAGCTGCGGAATTTTATGGGCTATTTTTTGGGTATAATCTGGAGTTTTTTGGAAGCACCCAAATTCACCAAAATCAACCAAAAACAAACCAAAAATTTGACAGGAAAAAAAATATTCTCCTTTCTACTATTATTATTATTGCTATTATCCGCTAACTGTGCTATCAAACAGACTACCGGCTAGTACCAATAGCTGCGGAATTTTATGGGCTATTTTTTGGGTATAATCTGGAGTTTTTTGGAAGCACCCAAATTCACCAAAATCAACCAAAAACAAACCAAAAATTTGACAGGAAAAAAAATATTCTCCTTTCTACTATTATTATTATTGCTATTATCCGCTAACTGTGCTATCAAACAGACTATCGGCTAGTACCAATAGCTGCGGAATTTTATGGGCTATTTTTTGGGTATAATCTGGAGTTTTTTGGAAGCACCCTAAATTCACCAAAATCAACCAAAAACAAACCAAAAATTTGACAGGAAAAAAAATATTCTCCTTTCTACTATTATTATTATTGCTATTATCCGCTAACTGTGCTATCAAACAGACTATCGGCTAGTACCAATAGCTGCGGAATTTTATGGGCTATTTTTTGGGTGTAATCTGGAGTTTTTTGGAAGCACCCAAATTCACCAAAATCAACCAAAAACAAACCAAAAATTTGACAGGAAAAAAAATATTCTCCTTTCTACTATTATTATTATTGCTATTATCCGCTAACTGTGCTATCAAACAGACTATCGGCTAGTACCAATAGCTGCGGAATTTTATGGGCTATTTTTTGGGTATAATCTGGAGTTTTTTGGAAGCACCCAAATTCACCAAAATCAACCAAAAACAAACCAAAAATTTGACAGGAAAAAAAATATTCTCCTTTCTACTATTATTATTATTGCTATTATCCGCTAACTGTGCTATCAAACAGACTATCGGCTAGTACCAATAGCTGCGGAATTTTATGGGCTATTTTTTGGGTATAATCTGGAGTTTTTTGGAAGCACCCAAATTCACCAAAATCAACCAAAAACAAACCAAAAATTTGACAGGAAAAAAAATATTCTCCTTTCTACTATTATTATTATTGCTATTATCCGCTAACTGTGCTATCAAACAGACTATCGGCTAGTACCAATAGCTGCGGAATTTTATGGGCTATTTTTTGGGTATAATCTGGAGTTTTTTTGGAAGCACCCAAATTCACCAAAATCAACCAAAAACAAACCAAAAATTTGACAGGAAAAAAAATATTCTCCTTTCTACTATTATTATTATTGCTATTATCCGCTAACTGTGCTATCAAACAGACTATCGGCTAGTACCAATAGCTGCGGAATTTTATGGGCTATTTTTTGGGTATAATCTGGAGTTTTTTGGAAGCACCCAAATTCACCAAAATCAACCAAAAACAAACCAAAAATTTGACAGGAAAAAAAATATTCTCCTTTCTACTATTATTATTATTGCTATTATCCGCTAACTGTGCTATCAAACAGACTATCGGCTAGTACCAATAGCTGCGGAATTTTATGGGCTATTTTTTTGGGTATAATCTGGAGTTTTTTGGAAGCACCCAAATTCACCAAAATCAACCAAAAACAAACCAAAAATTTGACAGGAAAAAAAATATTCTCCTTTCTACTATTATTATTATTGCTATTATCCGCTAACTGTGCTATCAAACAGACTATCGGCTAGTACCAATAGCTGCGGAATTTTATGGGCTATTTTTTGGGTATAATCTGGAGTTTTTTGGAAGCACCCAAATTCACCAAAATCAACCAAAAACAAACCAAAAATTTGACAGGAAAAAAAATATTCTCCTTTCTACTATTATTATTATTGCTATTATCCGCTAACTGTGCTATCAAACAGACCTATCGGCTAGTACCAATAGCTGCGGAATTTTATGGGCTATTTTTTGGGTATAATCTGGAGTTTTTTGGAAGCACCCAAATTCACCAAAATCAACCAAAAACAAACCAAAAATTTGACAGGAAAAAAAATATTCTCCTTTCTACTATTATTATTATTGCTATTATCCGCTAACTGTGCTATCAAACAGACTATCGGCTAGTACCAATAGCTGCGGAATTTTATGGGCTATTTTTTGGGTATAATCTGGAGTTTTTTGGAAGCACCCAAATTCACCAAAATCAACCAAAAACAAACCAAAAATTTGACAGGAAAAAAAATATTCTCCTTTCTACTATTATTATTATTGCTATTATCCGCTAACTGTGCTATCAAACAGACTATCGGCTAGTACCAATAGCTGCGGAATTTTATGGGCTATTTTTTGGGTATAATCTGGAGTTTTTTGGAAGCACCCAAATTCACCAAAATCAACCAAAAACAAACCAAAAATTTGACAGGAAAAAAAATATTCTCCTTTCTACTATTATTATTATTGCTATTATCCGCTAACTGTGCTATCAAACAGACTATCGGCTAGTACCAATAGCTGCGGAATTTTATGGGCTATTTTTTGGGTATAATCTGGAGTTTTTTGGAAGCACCCAAATTCACCAAAATCAACCAAAAACAAACCAAAAATTTGACAGGAAAAAAAATATTCTCCTTTCTACTATTATTATTATTGCTATTATCCGCTAACTGTGCTATCAAACAGACTATCGGCTAGTACCAATAGCTGCGGAATTTTATGGGCTATTTTTTGGCTATAATCTGGAGTTTTTTTGGAAGCACCCAAATTCACCAAAATCAACCAAAAACAAACCAAAAATTTGACAGGAAAAAAAATATTCTCCTTTCTACTATTATTATTATTGCTATTATCCGCTAACTGTGCTATCAAACAGACTATCGGCTAGTACCAATAGCTGCGGAATTTTATGGGCTATTTTTTGGGTATAATCTGGAGTTTTTTGGAAGCACCCAAATTCACCAAAATCAACCAAAAACAAACCAAAAATTTGACAGGAAAAAAAATATTCTCCTTTCTACTATTATTATTATTGCTATTATCCGCTAACTGTGCTATCAAACAGACTATCGGCTAGTACCAATAGCTGCGGAATTTTATGGGCTATTTTTTGGGTATAATCTGGAGTTTTTTGGAAGCACCCAAATTCACCAAAATCAACCAAAAACAAACCAAAAATTTGACAGGAAAAAAAAATATTCTCCTTTCTACTATTATATTATTATTGCTATTATCCGCTAACTGTGCTATCAAACAGACTATCGGCTAGTACCAATAGCTGCGGAATTTTATGGGCTATTTTTTGGGTATAATCTGGAGTTTTTTGGAAGCACCCAAATTCACCAAAATCAACCAAAAACAAACCAAAAATTTGACAGGAAAAAAAATATTCTCCTTTCTACTATTATTATTATTGCTATTATCCGCTAACTGTGCTATCAAACAGACTATCGGCTAGTACCAATAGCTGCGGAATTTTATGGGCTATTTTTTGGGTATAATCTGGAGTTTTTTGGAAGCACCCAAATTCACCAAAATCAACCAAAAACAAACCAAAAATTTGACAGGAAAAAAAATATTCTCCTTTCTACTATTATTATTATTGCTATTATCCGCTAACTGTGCTATCAAACAGACTATCGGCTAGTACCAATAGCTGCGGAATTTTATGGGCTATTTTTTGGGTATAATCTGGAGTTTTTTGGAAGCACCCAAATTCACCAAAATCAACCAAAAACAAACCAAAAATTTGACAGGAAAAAAAATATTCTCCTTTCTACTATTATTATTATTGCTATTATCCGCTAACTGTGCTATCAAACAGACTATCGGCTAGTACCAATAGCTGCGGAATTTTATGGGCTATTTTTGGGGTATAATCTGGAGTTTTTTTGGAAGCACCCAAATTCACCAAAATCAACCAAAAACAAACCAAAAATTTGACAGGAAAAAAAATATTCTCCTTTCTACTATTATTATTATTGCTATTATCCGCTAACTGTGCTATCAAACAGGACTATCGGCTAGTACCAATAGCTGCGGAATTTTATGGGCTATTTTTTGGGTATAATCTGGAGTTTTTTGGAAGCACCCAAATTCACCAAAATCAACCAAAAACAAACCAAAAATTTGACAGGAAAAAAAATATTCTCCTTTCTACTATTATTATTATTGCTATTATCCGCTAACTGTGCTATCAAACAGACTATCGGCTAGTACCAATAGCTGCGGAATTTTATGGGCTATTTTTTGGGTATAATCTGGAGTTTTTTGGAAGCACCCAAATTCACCAAAATCAACCAAAAACAAACCAAAAATTTGACAGGAAAAAAAATATTCTCCTTTCTACTATTATTATTATTGCTATTATCCGCTAACTGTGCTATCAAACAGACTATCGGCTAGTACCAATAGCTGCGGAATTTTATGGGCTATTTTTTGGGTATAATCTGGAGTTTTTTGGAAGCACCCAAATTCACCAAAATCAACCAAAAACAAACCAAAAATTTGACAGGAAAAAAAATATTCTCCTTTCTACTATTATTATTATTGCTATTATCCGCTAACTGTGCTATCAAACAGACTATCGGCTAGTACCAATAGCTGCGGAATTTTATGGGCTATTTTTTGGGTATAATCTGGAGTTTTTTGGAAGCACCCAAATTCACCAAAATCAACCAAAAACAAACCAAAAATTTGACAGGAAAAAAAATATTCTCCTTTCTACTATTATTATTATTGCTATTATCCGCTAACTGTGCTATCAAACAGACTATCGGCTAGTACCAATAGCTGCGGAATTTTATGGGCTATTTTTTGGGTATAATCTGGAGTTTTTTGGAAGCACCCAAATTCACCAAAATCAACCAAAAACAAACCAAAAATTTGACAGGAAAAAAAATATTCTCCTTTCTACTATTATTATTATTGCTATTATCCGCTAACTGTGCTATCAAACAGACTATCGGCTAGTACCAATAGCTGCGGAATTTTATGGGCTATTTTTTGGGTATAATCTGGAGTTTTTTGGAAGCACCCAAATTCACCAAAATCAACCAAAAACAAACCAAAAATTTGACAGGAAAAAAAATATTCTCCTTTCTACTATTATTATTATTGCTATTATCCGCTAACTGTGCTATCAAACAGACTATCGGCTAGTACCAATAGCTGCGGAATTTTATGGGCTATTTTTTGGGTATAATCTGGAGTTTTTTGGAAGCACCCAAATTCACCAAAATCAACCAAAAACAAACCAAAAATTTGACAGGAAAAAAAATATTCTCCTTTCTACTATTATTATTATTGCTATTATCCGCTAACTGTGCTATCAAACAGACTATCGGCTAGTACCAATAGCTGCGGAATTTTATGGGCTATTTTTTGGGTATAATCTGGAGTTTTTTGGAAGCACCCAAATTCACCAAAATCAACCAAAAACAAACCAAAAATTTGACAGGAAAAAAAATATTCTCCTTTCTACTATTATTATTATTGCTATTATCCGCTAACTGTGCTATCAAACAGACTATCGGCTAGTACCAATAGCTGCGGAATTTTATGGGCTATTTTTTGGGTATAATCTGGAGTTTTTTGGAAGCACCCAAATTCACCAAAATCAACCAAAAACAAACCAAAAATTTGACAGGAAAAAAAATATTCTCCTTTCTACTATTATTATTATTGCTATTATCCGCTAACTGTGCTATCAAACAGACTATCGGCTAGTACCAATAGCTGCGGAATTTTATGGGCTATTTTTTGGGTATAATCTGGAGTTTTTTGGAAGCACCCAAATTCACCAAAATCAACCAAAAACAAACCAAAAATTTGACAGGAAAAAAAATATTCTCCTTTCTACTATTATTATTATTGCTATTATCCGCTAACTGTGCTATCAAACAGACTATCGGCTAGTACCAATAGCTGCGGAATTTTATGGGCTATTTTTTGGGTATAATCTGGAGTTTTTTGGAAGCACCCAAATTCACCAAAATCAACCAAAAACAAACCAAAAATTTGACAGGAAAAAAAATATTCTCCTTTCTACTATTATTATTATTGCTATTATCCGCTAACTGTGCTATCAAACAGACTATCGGCTAGTACCAATAGCTGCGGAATTTTATGGGCTATTTTTTGGGTATAATCTGGAGTTTTTTGGAAGCACCCAAATTCACCAAAATCAACCAAAAACAAACCAAAAATTTGACAGGAAAAAAAATATTCTCCTTTCTACTATTATTATTATTGCTATTATCCGCTAACTGTGCTATCAAACAGACTATCGGCTAGTACCAATAGCTGCGGAATTTTATGGGCTATTTTTTGGGTATAATCTGGAGTTTTTTGGAAGCACCCAAATTCACCAAAATCAACCAAAAACAAACCAAAAATTTGACAGGAAAAAAAATATTCTCCTTTCTACTATTATTATTATTGCTATTATCCGCTAACTGTGCTATCAAACAGACTATCGGCTAGTACCAATAGCTGCGGAATTTTATGGGCTATTTTTTGGGTATAATCTGGAGTTTTTTGGAAGCACCCAAATTCACCAAAATCAACCAAAAACAAACCAAAAATTTGACAGGAAAAAAAATATTCTCCTTTCTACTATTATTATTATTGCTATTATCCGCTAACTGTGCTATCAAACAGACTATCGGCTAGTACCAATAGCTGCGGAATTTTATGGGCTATTTTTTGGGTATAATCTGGAGTTTTTTGGAAGCACCCAAATTCACCAAAATCAACCAAAAACAAACCAAAAATTTGACAGGAAAAAAAATATTCTCCTTTCTACTATTATTATTATTGCTATTATCCGCTAACTGTGCTATCAAACAGGCTATCGGCTAGTACCAATAGCTGCGGAATTTTATGGGCTATTTTTTGGGTATAATCTGGAGTTTTTTGGAAGCACCCAAATTCACCAAAATCAACCAAAAACAAACCAAAAATTTGACAGGAAAAAAAATATTCTCCTTTCTACTATTATTATTATTGCTATTATCCGCTAACTGTGCTATCAAACAGACTATCGGCTAGTACCAATAGCTGCGGAATTTTATGGGCTATTTTTTGGGTATAATCTGGAGTTTTTTGGAAGCACCCAAATTCACCAAAATCAACCAAAAACAAACCAAAAATTTGACAGGAAAAAAAATATTCTCCTTTCTACTATTATTATTATTGCTATTATCCGCTAACTGTGCTATCAAACAGACTATCGGCTAGTACCAATAGCTGCGGAATTTTATGGGCTATTTTTTGGGTATAATCTGGAGTTTTTTGGAAGCACCCAAATTCACCAAAATCAACCAAAAACAAACCAAAAATTTGACAGGAAAAAAAATATTCTCCTTTCTACTATTATTATTATTGCTATTATCCGCTAACTGTGCTATCAAACAGACTATCGGCTAGTACCAATAGCTGCGGAATTTTATGGGCTATTTTTTGGGTATAATCTGGAGTTTTTTGGAAGCACCCAAATTCACCAAAATCAACCAAAAACAAACCAAAAATTTGACAGGAAAAAAAATATTCTCCTTTCTACTATTATTATTATTGCTATTATCCGCTAACTGTGCTATCAAACAGACTATCGGCTAGTACCAATAGCTGCGGAATTTTATGGGCTATTTTTTGGGTATAATCTGGAGTTTTTTGGAAGCACCCAAATTCACCAAAATCAACCAAAAACAAACCAAAAATTTGACAGGAAAAAAAATATTCTCCTTTCTACTATTATTATTATTGCTATTATCCGCTAACTGTGCTATCAAACAGACTATCGGCTAGTACCAATAGCTGCGGAATTTTATGGGCTATTTTTTGGGTATAATCTGGAGTTTTTTGGAAGCACCCAAATTCACCAAAATCAACCAAAAACAAACCAAAAATTTGACAGGAAAAAAAATATTCTCCTTTCTACTATTATTATTATTGCTATTATCCGCTAACTGTGCTATCAAACAGACTATCGGCTAGTACCAATAGCTGCGGAATTTTATGGGCTATTTTTTGGGTATAATCTGGAGTTTTTTGGAAGCACCCAAATTCACCAAAATCAACCAAAAACAAACCAAAAATTTGACAGGAAAAAAAATATTCTCCTTTCTACTATTATTATTATTGCTATTATCCGCTAACTGTGCTATCAAACAGACTATCGGCTAGTACCAATAGCTGCGGAATTTTATGGGCTATTTTTTGGGTATAATCTGGAGTTTTTTGGAAGCACCCAAATTCACCAAAATCAACCAAAAACAAACCAAAAATTTGACAGGAAAAAAAATATTCTCCTTTCTACTATTATTATTATTGCTATTATCCGCTAACTGTGCTATCAAACAGACTATCGGCTAGTACCAATAGCTGCGGAATTTTATGGGCTATTTTTTGGGTATAATCTGGAGTTTTTTGGAAGCACCCAAATTCACCAAAATCAACCAAAAACAAACCAAAAATTTGACAGGAAAAAAAATATTCTCCTTTCTACTATTATTATTATTGCTATTATCCGCTAACTGTGCTATCAAACAGACTATCGGCTAGTACCAATAGCTGCGGAATTTTATGGGCTATTTTTTGGGTATAATCTGGAGTTTTTTGGAAGCACCCAAATTCACCAAAATCAACCAAAAACAAACCAAAAATTTGACAGGAAAAAAAATATTCTCCTTTCTACTATTATTATTATTGCTATTATCCGCTAACTGTGCTATCAAACAGACTATCGGCTAGTACCAATAGCTGCGGAATTTTATGGGCTATTTTTTGGGTATAATCTGGAGTTTTTTGGAAGCACCCAAATTCACCAAAATCAACCAAAAACAAACCAAAAATTTGACAGGAAAAAAAATATTCTCCTTTCTACTATTATTATTATTGCTATTATCCGCTAACTGTGCTATCAAACAGACTATCGGCTAGTACCAATAGCTGCGGAATTTTATGGGCTATTTTTTGGGTATAATCTGGAGTTTTTTGGAAGCACCCAAATTCACCAAAATCAACCAAAAACAAACCAAAAATTTGACAGGAAAAAAAATATTCTCCTTTCTACTATTATTATTATTGCTATTATCCGCTAACTGTGCTATCAAACAGACTATCGGCTAGTACCAATAGCTGCGGAATTTTATGGGCTATTTTTTGGGTATAATCTGGAGTTTTTTGGAAGCACCCAAATTCACCAAAATCAACCAAAAACAAACCAAAAATTTGACAGGAAAAAAAATATTCTCCTTTCTACTATTATTATTATTGCTATTATCCGCTAACTGTGCTATCAAACAGACTATCGGCTAGTACCAATAGCTGCGGAATTTTATGGGCTATTTTTTGGGTATAATCTGGAGTTTTTTGGAAGCACCCAAATTCACCAAAATCAACCAAAAACAAACCAAAAATTTGACAGGAAAAAAAATATTCTCCTTTCTACTATTATTATTATTGCTATTATCCGCTAACTGTGCTATCAAACAGACTATCGGCTAGTACCAATAGCTGCGGAATTTTATGGGCTATTTTTTGGGTATAATCTGGAGTTTTTTGGAAGCACCCAAATTCACCAAAATCAACCAAAAACAAACCAAAAATTTGACAGGAAAAAAAATATTCTCCTTTCTACTATTATTATTATTGCTATTATCCGCTAACTGTGCTATCAAACAGACTATCGGCTAGTACCAATAGCTGCGGAATTTTATGGGCTATTTTTTGGGTATAATCTGGAGTTTTTTGGAAGCACCCAAATTCACCAAAATCAACCAAAAACAAACCAAAAATTTGACAGGAAAAAAAATATTCTCCTTTCTACTATTATTATTATTGCTATTATCCGCTAACTGTGCTATCAAACAGACTATCGGCTAGTACCAATAGCTGCGGAATTTTATGGGCTATTTTTTGGGTATAATCTGGAGTTTTTTGGAAGCACCCAAATTCACCAAAATCAACCAAAAACAAACCAAAAATTTGACAGGAAAAAAAATATTCTCCTTTCTACTATTATTATTATTGCTATTATCCGCTAACTGTGCTATCAAACAGACTATCGGCTAGTACCAATAGCTGCGGAATTTTATGGGCTATTTTTTGGGTATAATCTGGAGTTTTTTGGAAGCACCCAAATTCACCAAAATCAACCAAAAACAAACCAAAAATTTGACAGGAAAAAAAATATTCTCCTTTCTACTATTATTATTATTGCTATTATCCGCTAACTGTGCTATCAAACAGACTATCGGCTAGTACCAATAGCTGCGGAATTTTATGGGCTATTTTTTGGGTATAATCTGGAGTTTTTTGGAAGCACCCAAATTCACCAAAATCAACCAAAAACAAACCAAAAATTTGACAGGAAAAAAAATATTCTCCTTTCTACTATTATTATTATTGCTATTATCCGCTAACTGTGCTATCAAACAGACTATCGGCTAGTACCAATAGCTGCGGAATTTTATGGGCTATTTTTTGGGTATAATCTGGAGTTTTTTGGAAGCACCCAAATTCACCAAAATCAACCAAAAACAAACCAAAAATTTGACAGGAAAAAAAATATTCTCCTTTCTACTATTATTATTATTGCTATTATCCGCTAACTGTGCTATCAAACAGACTATCGGCTAGTACCAATAGCTGCGGAATTTTATGGGCTATTTTTTGGGTATAATCTGGAGTTTTTTGGAAGCACCCAAATTCACCAAAATCAACCAAAAACAAACCAAAAATTTGACAGGAAAAAAAATATTCTCCTTTCTACTATTATTATTATTGCTATTATCCGCTAACTGTGCTATCAAACAGACTATCGGCTAGTACCAATAGCTGCGGAATTTTATGGGCTATTTTTTGGGTATAATCTGGAGTTTTTTGGAAGCACCCAAATTCACCAAAATCAACCAAAAACAAACCAAAAATTTGACAGGAAAAAAAATATTCTCCTTTCTACTATTATTATTATTGCTATTATCCGCTAACTGTGCTATCAAACAGACTATCGGCTAGTACCAATAGCTGCGGAATTTTATGGGCTATTTTTTGGGTATAATCTGGAGTTTTTTGGAAGCACCCAAATTCACCAAAATCAACCAAAAACAAACCAAAAATTTGACAGGAAAAAAAATATTCTCCTTTCTACTATTATTATTATTGCTATTATCCGCTAACTGTGCTATCAAACAGACTATCGGCTAGTACCAATAGCTGCGGAATTTTATGGGCTATTTTTTGGGTATAATCTGGAGTTTTTTGGAAGCACCCAAATTCACCAAAATCAACCAAAAACAAACCAAAAATTTGACAGGAAAAAAAATATTCTCCTTTCTACTATTATTATTATTGCTATTATCCGCTAACTGTGCTATCAAACAGACTATCGGCTAGTACCAATAGCTGCGGAATTTTATGGGCTATTTTTTGGGTATAATCTGGAGTTTTTTGGAAGCACCCAAATTCACCAAAATCAACCAAAAACAAACCAAAAATTTGACAGGAAAAAAAATATTCTCCTTTCTACTATTATTATTATTGCTATTATCCGCTAACTGTGCTATCAAACAGACTATCGGCTAGTACCAATAGCTGCGGAATTTTATGGGCTATTTTTTGGGTATAATCTGGAGTTTTTTGGAAGCACCCAAATTCACCAAAATCAACCAAAAACAAACCAAAAATTTGACAGGAAAAAAAATATTCTCCTTTCTACTATTATTATTATTGCTATTATCCGCTAACTGTGCTATCAAACAGACTATCGGCTAGTACCAATAGCTGCGGAATTTTATGGGCTATTTTTTGGGTATAATCTGGAGTTTTTTGGAAGCACCCAAATTCACCAAAATCAACCAAAAACAAACCAAAAATTTGACAGGAAAAAAAATATTCTCCTTTCTACTATTATTATTATTGCTATTATCCGCTAACTGTGCTATCAAACAGACTATCGGCTAGTACCAATAGCTGCGGAATTTTATGGGCTATTTTTTGGGTATAATCTGGAGTTTTTTGGAAGCACCCAAATTCACCAAAATCAACCAAAAACAAACCAAAAATTTGACAGGAAAAAAAATATTCTCCTTTCTACTATTATTATTATTGCTATTATCCGCTAACTGTGCTATCAAACAGACTATCGGCTAGTACCAATAGCTGCGGAATTTTATGGGCTATTTTTTGGGTATAATCTGGAGTTTTTTGGAAGCACCCAAATTCACCAAAATCAACCAAAAACAAACCAAAAATTTGACAGGAAAAAAAATATTCTCCTTTCTACTATTATTATTATTGCTATTATCCGCTAACTGTGCTATCAAACAGACTATCGGCTAGTACCAATAGCTGCGGAATTTTATGGGCTATTTTTTGGGTATAATCTGGAGTTTTTTGGAAGCACCCAAATTCACCAAAATCAACCAAAAACAAACCAAAAATTTGACAGGAAAAAAAATATTCTCCTTTCTACTATTATTATTATTGCTATTATCCGCTAACTGTGCTATCAAACAGACTATCGGCTAGTACCAATAGCTGCGGAATTTTATGGGCTATTTTTTGGGTATAATCTGGAGTTTTTTGGAAGCACCCAAATTCACCAAAATCAACCAAAAACAAACCAAAAATTTGACAGGAAAAAAAATATTCTCCTTTCTACTATTATTATTATTGCTATTATCCGCTAACTGTGCTATCAAACAGACTATCGGCTAGTACCAATAGCTGCGGAATTTTATGGGCTATTTTTTGGGTATAATCTGGAGTTTTTTGGAAGCACCCAAATTCACCAAAATCAACCAAAAACAAACCAAAAATTTGACAGGAAAAAAAATATTCTCCTTTCTACTATTATTATTATTGCTATTATCCGCTAACTGTGCTATCAAACAGACTATCGGCTAGTACCAATAGCTGCGGAATTTTATGGGCTATTTTTTGGGTATAATCTGGAGTTTTTTGGAAGCACCCAAATTCACCAAAATCAACCAAAAACAAACCAAAAATTTGACAGGAAAAAAAATATTCTCCTTTCTACTATTATTATTATTGCTATTATCCGCTAACTGTGCTATCAAACAGACTATCGGCTAGTACCAATAGCTGCGGAATTTTATGGGCTATTTTTTGGGTATAATCTGGAGTTTTTTGGAAGCACCCAAATTCACCAAAATCAACCAAAAACAAACCAAAAATTTGACAGGAAAAAAAATATTCTCCTTTCTACTATTATTATTATTGCTATTATCCGCTAACTGTGCTATCAAACAGACTATCGGCTAGTACCAATAGCTGCGGAATTTTATGGGCTATTTTTTGGGTATAATCTGGAGTTTTTTGGAAGCACCCAAATTCACCAAAATCAACCAAAAACAAACCAAAAATTTGACAGGAAAAAAAATATTCTCCTTTCTACTATTATTATTATTGCTATTATCCGCTAACTGTGCTATCAAACAGACTATCGGCTAGTACCAATAGCTGCGGAATTTTATGGGCTATTTTTTGGGTATAATCTGGAGTTTTTTGGAAGCACCCAAATTCACCAAAATCAACCAAAAACAAACCAAAAATTTGACAGGAAAAAAAATATTCTCCTTTCTACTATTATTATTATTGCTATTATCCGCTAACTGTGCTATCAAACAGACTATCGGCTAGTACCAATAGCTGCGGAATTTTATGGGCTATTTTTTGGGTATAATCTGGAGTTTTTTGGAAGCACCCAAATTCACCAAAATCAACCAAAAACAAACCAAAAATTTGACAGGAAAAAAAATATTCTCCTTTCTACTATTATTATTATTGCTATTATCCGCTAACTGTGCTATCAAACAGACTATCGGCTAGTACCAATAGCTGCGGAATTTTATGGGCTATTTTTTGGGTATAATCTGGAGTTTTTTGGAAGCACCCAAATTCACCAAAATCAACCAAAAACAAACCAAAAATTTGACAGGAAAAAAAATATTCTCCTTTCTACTATTATTATTATTGCTATTATCCGCTAACTGTGCTATCAAACAGACTATCGGCTAGTACCAATAGCTGCGGAATTTTATGGGCTATTTTTTGGGTATAATCTGGAGTTTTTTGGAAGCACCCAAATTCACCAAAATCAACCAAAAACAAACCAAAAATTTGACAGGAAAAAAAATATTCTCCTTTCTACTATTATTATTATTGCTATTATCCGCTAACTGTGCTATCAAACAGACTATCGGCTAGTACCAATAGCTGCGGAATTTTATGGGCTATTTTTTGGGTATAATCTGGAGTTTTTTGGAAGCACCCAAATTCACCAAAATCAACCAAAAACAAACCAAAAATTTGACAGGAAAAAAAATATTCTCCTTTCTACTATTATTATTATTGCTATTATCCGCTAACTGTGCTATCAAACAGACTATCGGCTAGTACCAATAGCTGCGGAATTTTATGGGCTATTTTTTGGGTATAATCTGGAGTTTTTTGGAAGCACCCAAATTCACCAAAATCAACCAAAAACAAACCAAAAATTTGACAGGAAAAAAAATATTCTCCTTTCTACTATTATTATTATTGCTATTATCCGCTAACTGTGCTATCAAACAGACTATCGGCTAGTACCAATAGCTGCGGAATTTTATGGGCTATTTTTTGGGTATAATCTGGAGTTTTTTGGAAGCACCCAAATTCACCAAAATCAACCAAAAACAAACCAAAAATTTGACAGGAAAAAAAATATTCTCCTTTCTACTATTATTATTATTGCTATTATCCGCTAACTGTGCTATCAAACAGACTATCGGCTAGTACCAATAGCTGCGGAATTTTATGGGCTATTTTTTGGGTATAATCTGGAGTTTTTTGGAAGCACCCAAATTCACCAAAATCAACCAAAAACAAACCAAAAATTTGACAGGAAAAAAAATATTCTCCTTTCTACTATTATTATTATTGCTATTATCCGCTAACTGTGCTATCAAACAGACTATCGGCTAGTACCAATAGCTGCGGAATTTTATGGGCTATTTTTTGGGTATAATCTGGAGTTTTTTGGAAGCACCCAAATTCACCAAAATCAACCAAAAACAAACCAAAAATTTGACAGGAAAAAAAATATTCTCCTTTCTACTATTATTATTATTGCTATTATCCGCTAACTGTGCTATCAAACAGACTATCGGCTAGTACCAATAGCTGCGGAATTTTATGGGCTATTTTTTGGGTATAATCTGGAGTTTTTTGGAAGCACCCAAATTCACCAAAATCAACCAAAAACAAACCAAAAATTTGACAGGAAAAAAAATATTCTCCTTTCTACTATTATTATTATTGCTATTATCCGCTAACTGTGCTATCAAACAGACTATCGGCTAGTACCAATAGCTGCGGAATTTTATGGGCTATTTTTTGGGTATAATCTGGAGTTTTTTGGAAGCACCCAAATTCACCAAAATCAACCAAAAACAAACCAAAAATTTGACAGGAAAAAAAATATTCTCCTTTCTACTATTATTATTATTGCTATTATCCGCTAACTGTGCTATCAAACAGACTATCGGCTAGTACCAATAGCTGCGGAATTTTATGGGCTATTTTTTGGGTATAATCTGGAGTTTTTTGGAAGCACCCAAATTCACCAAAATCAACCAAAAACAAACCAAAAATTTGACAGGAAAAAAAATATTCTCCTTTCTACTATTATTATTATTGCTATTATCCGCTAACTGTGCTATCAAACAGACTATCGGCTAGTACCAATAGCTGCGGAATTTTATGGGCTATTTTTTGGGTATAATCTGGAGTTTTTTGGAAGCACCCAAATTCACCAAAATCAACCAAAAACAAACCAAAAATTTGACAGGAAAAAAAATATTCTCCTTTCTACTATTATTATTATTGCTATTATCCGCTAACTGTGCTATCAAACAGACTATCGGCTAGTACCAATAGCTGCGGAATTTTATGGGCTATTTTTTGGGTATAATCTGGAGTTTTTTGGAAGCACCCAAATTCACCAAAATCAACCAAAAACAAACCAAAAATTTGACAGGAAAAAAAATATTCTCCTTTCTACTATTATTATTATTGCTATTATCCGCTAACTGTGCTATCAAACAGACTATCGGCTAGTACCAATAGCTGCGGAATTTTATGGGCTATTTTTTGGGTATAATCTGGAGTTTTTTGGAAGCACCCAAATTCACCAAAATCAACCAAAAACAAACCAAAAATTTGACAGGAAAAAAAATATTCTCCTTTCTACTATTATTATTATTGCTATTATCCGCTAACTGTGCTATCAAACAGACTATCGGCTAGTACCAATAGCTGCGGAATTTTATGGGCTATTTTTTGGGTATAATCTGGAGTTTTTTGGAAGCACCCAAATTCACCAAAATCAACCAAAAACAAACCAAAAATTTGACAGGAAAAAAAATATTCTCCTTTCTACTATTATTATTATTGCTATTATCCGCTAACTGTGCTATCAAACAGACTATCGGCTAGTACCAATAGCTGCGGAATTTTATGGGCTATTTTTTGGGTATAATCTGGAGTTTTTTGGAAGCACCCAAATTCACCAAAATCAACCAAAAACAAACCAAAAATTTGACAGGAAAAAAAATATTCTCCTTTCTACTATTATTATTATTGCTATTATCCGCTAACTGTGCTATCAAACAGACTATCGGCTAGTACCAATAGCTGCGGAATTTTATGGGCTATTTTTTGGGTATAATCTGGAGTTTTTTGGAAGCACCCAAATTCACCAAAATCAACCAAAAACAAACCAAAAATTTGACAGGAAAAAAAATATTCTCCTTTCTACTATTATTATTATTGCTATTATCCGCTAACTGTGCTATCAAACAGACTATCGGCTAGTACCAATAGCTGCGGAATTTTATGGGCTATTTTTTGGGTATAATCTGGAGTTTTTTGGAAGCACCCAAATTCACCAAAATCAACCAAAAACAAACCAAAAATTTGACAGGAAAAAAAATATTCTCCTTTCTACTATTATTATTATTGCTATTATCCGCTAACTGTGCTATCAAACAGACTATCGGCTAGTACCAATAGCTGCGGAATTTTATGGGCTATTTTTTGGGTATAATCTGGAGTTTTTTGGAAGCACCCAAATTCACCAAAATCAACCAAAAACAAACCAAAAATTTGACAGGAAAAAAAATATTCTCCTTTCTACTATTATTATTATTGCTATTATCCGCTAACTGTGCTATCAAACAGACTATCGGCTAGTACCAATAGCTGCGGAATTTTATGGGCTATTTTTTGGGTATAATCTGGAGTTTTTTGGAAGCACCCAAATTCACCAAAATCAACCAAAAACAAACCAAAAATTTGACAGGAAAAAAAATATTCTCCTTTCTACTATTATTATTATTGCTATTATCCGCTAACTGTGCTATCAAACAGACTATCGGCTAGTACCAATAGCTGCGGAATTTTATGGGCTATTTTTTGGGTATAATCTGGAGTTTTTTGGAAGCACCCAAATTCACCAAAATCAACCAAAAACAAACCAAAAATTTGACAGGAAAAAAAATATTCTCCTTTCTACTATTATTATTATTGCTATTATCCGCTAACTGTGCTATCAAACAGACTATCGGCTAGTACCAATAGCTGCGGAATTTTATGGGCTATTTTTTGGGTATAATCTGGAGTTTTTTGGAAGCACCCAAATTCACCAAAATCAACCAAAAACAAACCAAAAATTTGACAGGAAAAAAAATATTCTCCTTTCTACTATTATTATTATTGCTATTATCCGCTAACTGTGCTATCAAACAGACTATCGGCTAGTACCAATAGCTGCGGAATTTTATGGGCTATTTTTTGGGTATAATCTGGAGTTTTTTGGAAGCACCCAAATTCACCAAAATCAACCAAAAACAAACCAAAAATTTGACAGGAAAAAAAATATTCTCCTTTCTACTATTATTATTATTGCTATTATCCGCTAACTGTGCTATCAAACAGACTATCGGCTAGTACCAATAGCTGCGGAATTTTATGGGCTATTTTTTGGGTATAATCTGGAGTTTTTTGGAAGCACCCAAATTCACCAAAATCAACCAAAAACAAACCAAAAATTTGACAGGAAAAAAAATATTCTCCTTTCTACTATTATTATTATTGCTATTATCCGCTAACTGTGCTATCAAACAGACTATCGGCTAGTACCAATAGCTGCGGAATTTTATGGGCTATTTTTTGGGTATAATCTGGAGTTTTTTGGAAGCACCCAAATTCACCAAAATCAACCAAAAACAAACCAAAAATTTGACAGGAAAAAAAATATTCTCCTTTCTACTATTATTATTATTGCTATTATCCGCTAACTGTGCTATCAAACAGACTATCGGCTAGTACCAATAGCTGCGGAATTTTATGGGCTATTTTTTGGGTATAATCTGGAGTTTTTTGGAAGCACCCAAATTCACCAAAATCAACCAAAAACAAACCAAAAATTTGACAGGAAAAAAAATATTCTCCTTTCTACTATTATTATTATTGCTATTATCCGCTAACTGTGCTATCAAACAGACTATCGGCTAGTACCAATAGCTGCGGAATTTTATGGGCTATTTTTTGGGTATAATCTGGAGTTTTTTGGAAGCACCCAAATTCACCAAAATCAACCAAAAACAAACCAAAAATTTGACAGGAAAAAAAATATTCTCCTTTCTACTATTATTATTATTGCTATTATCCGCTAACTGTGCTATCAAACAGACTATCGGCTAGTACCAATAGCTGCGGAATTTTATGGGCTATTTTTTGGGTATAATCTGGAGTTTTTTGGAAGCACCCAAATTCACCAAAATCAACCAAAAACAAACCAAAAATTTGACAGGAAAAAAAATATTCTCCTTTCTACTATTATTATTATTGCTATTATCCGCTAACTGTGCTATCAAACAGACTATCGGCTAGTACCAATAGCTGCGGAATTTTATGGGCTATTTTTTGGGTATAATCTGGAGTTTTTTGGAAGCACCCAAATTCACCAAAATCAACCAAAAACAAACCAAAAATTTGACAGGAAAAAAAATATTCTCCTTTCTACTATTATTATTATTGCTATTATCCGCTAACTGTGCTATCAAACAGACTATCGGCTAGTACCAATAGCTGCGGAATTTTATGGGCTATTTTTTGGGTATAATCTGGAGTTTTTTGGAAGCACCCAAATTCACCAAAATCAACCAAAAACAAACCAAAAATTTGACAGGAAAAAAAATATTCTCCTTTCTACTATTATTATTATTGCTATTATCCGCTAACTGTGCTATCAAACAGACTATCGGCTAGTACCAATAGCTGCGGAATTTTATGGGCTATTTTTTGGGTATAATCTGGAGTTTTTTGGAAGCACCCAAATTCACCAAAATCAACCAAAAACAAACCAAAAATTTGACAGGAAAAAAAATATTCTCCTTTCTACTATTATTATTATTGCTATTATCCGCTAACTGTGCTATCAAACAGACTATCGGCTAGTACCAATAGCTGCGGAATTTTATGGGCTATTTTTTGGGTATAATCTGGAGTTTTTTGGAAGCACCCAAATTCACCAAAATCAACCAAAAACAAACCAAAAATTTGACAGGAAAAAAAATATTCTCCTTTCTACTATTATTATTATTGCTATTATCCGCTAACTGTGCTATCAAACAGACTATCGGCTAGTACCAATAGCTGCGGAATTTTATGGGCTATTTTTTGGGTATAATCTGGAGTTTTTTGGAAGCACCCAAATTCACCAAAATCAACCAAAAACAAACCAAAAATTTGACAGGAAAAAAAATATTCTCCTTTCTACTATTATTATTATTGCTATTATCCGCTAACTGTGCTATCAAACAGACTATCGGCTAGTACCAATAGCTGCGGAATTTTATGGGCTATTTTTTGGGTATAATCTGGAGTTTTTTGGAAGCACCCAAATTCACCAAAATCAACCAAAAACAAACCAAAAATTTGACAGGAAAAAAAATATTCTCCTTTCTACTATTATTATTATTGCTATTATCCGCTAACTGTGCTATCAAACAGACTATCGGCTAGTACCAATAGCTGCGGAATTTTATGGGCTATTTTTTGGGTATAATCTGGAGTTTTTTGGAAGCACCCAAATTCACCAAAATCAACCAAAAACAAACCAAAAATTTGACAGGAAAAAAAATATTCTCCTTTCTACTATTATTATTATTGCTATTATCCGCTAACTGTGCTATCAAACAGACTATCGGCTAGTACCAATAGCTGCGGAATTTTATGGGCTATTTTTTGGGTATAATCTGGAGTTTTTTGGAAGCACCCAAATTCACCAAAATCAACCAAAAACAAACCAAAAATTTGACAGGAAAAAAAATATTCTCCTTTCTACTATTATTATTATTGCTATTATCCGCTAACTGTGCTATCAAACAGACTATCGGCTAGTACCAATAGCTGCGGAATTTTATGGGCTATTTTTTGGGTATAATCTGGAGTTTTTTGGAAGCACCCAAATTCACCAAAATCAACCAAAAACAAACCAAAAATTTGACAGGAAAAAAAATATTCTCCTTTCTACTATTATTATTATTGCTATTATCCGCTAACTGTGCTATCAAACAGACTATCGGCTAGTACCAATAGCTGCGGAATTTTATGGGCTATTTTTTGGGTATAATCTGGAGTTTTTTGGAAGCACCCAAATTCACCAAAATCAACCAAAAACAAACCAAAAATTTGACAGGAAAAAAAATATTCTCCTTTCTACTATTATTATTATTGCTATTATCCGCTAACTGTGCTATCAAACAGACTATCGGCTAGTACCAATAGCTGCGGAATTTTATGGGCTATTTTTTGGGTATAATATGGAGTTTTTTGGAAGCACCCAAATTCACCAAAATCAACCAAAAACAAACCAAAAATTTGACAGGAAAAAAAATATTCTCCTTTCTACTATTATTATTATTGCTATTATCCGCTAACTGTGCTATCAAACAGACTATCGGCTAGTACCAATAGCTGCGGAATTTTATGGGCTATTTTTTGGGTATAATCTGGAGTTTTTTGGAAGCACCCAAATTCACCAAAATCAACCAAAAACAAACCAAAAATTTGACAGGAAAAAAAATATTCTCCTTTCTACTATTATTATTATTGCTATTATCCGCTAACTGTGCTATCAAACAGACTATCGGCTAGTACCAATAGCTGCGGAATTTTATGGGCTATTTTTTGGGTATAATCTGGAGTTTTTTGGAAGCACCCAAATTCACCAAAATCAACCAAAAACAAACCAAAAATTTGACAGGAAAAAAAATATTCTCCTTTCTACTATTATTATTATTGCTATTATCCGCTAACTGTGCTATCAAACAGACTATCGGCTAGTACCAATAGCTGCGGAATTTTATGGGCTATTTTTTGGGTATAATCTGGAGTTTTTTGGAAGCACCCAAATTCACCAAAATCAACCAAAAACAAACCAAAAATTTGACAGGAAAAAAAATATTCTCCTTTCTACTATTATTATTATTGCTATTATCCGCTAACTGTGCTATCAAACAGACTATCGGCTAGTACCAATAGCTGCGGAATTTTATGGGCTATTTTTTGGGTATAATCTGGAGTTTTTTGGAAGCACCCAAATTCACCAAAATCAACCAAAAACAAACCAAAAATTTGACAGGAAAAAAAATATTCTCCTTTCTACTATTATTATTATTGCTATTATCCGCTAACTGTGCTATCAAACAGACTATCGGCTAGTACCAATAGCTGCGGAATTTTATGGGCTATTTTTTGGGTATAATCTGGAGTTTTTTGGAAGCACCCAAATTCACCAAAATCAACCAAAAACAAACCAAAAATTTGACAGGAAAAAAAATATTCTCCTTTCTACTATTATTATTATTGCTATTATCCGCTAACTGTGCTATCAAACAGACTATCGGCTAGTACCAATAGCTGCGGAATTTTATGGGCTATTTTTTGGGTATAATCTGGAGTTTTTTGGAAGCACCCAAATTCACCAAAATCAACCAAAAACAAACCAAAAATTTGACAGGAAAAAAAATATTCTCCTTTCTACTATTATTATTATTGCTATTATCCGCTAACTGTGCTATCAAACAGACTATCGGCTAGTACCAATAGCTGCGGAATTTTATGGGCTATTTTTTGGGTATAATCTGGAGTTTTTTGGAAGCACCCAAATTCACCAAAATCAACCAAAAACAAACCAAAAATTTGACAGGAAAAAAAATATTCTCCTTTCTACTATTATTATTATTGCTATTATCCGCTAACTGTGCTATCAAACAGACTATCGGCTAGTACCAATAGCTGCGGAATTTTATGGGCTATTTTTTGGGTATAATCTGGAGTTTTTTGGAAGCACCCAAATTCACCAAAATCAACCAAAAACAAACCAAAAATTTGACAGGAAAAAAAATATTCTCCTTTCTACTATTATTATTATTGCTATTATCCGCTAACTGTGCTATCAAACAGACTATCGGCTAGTACCAATAGCTGCGGAATTTTATGGGCTATTTTTTGGGTATAATCTGGAGTTTTTTGGAAGCACCCAAATTCACCAAAATCAACCAAAAACAAACCAAAAATTTGACAGGAAAAAAAATATTCTCCTTTCTACTATTATTATTATTGCTATTATCCGCTAACTGTGCTATCAAACAGACTATCGGCTAGTACCAATAGCTGCGGAATTTTATGGGCTATTTTTTGGGTATAATCTGGAGTTTTTTGGAAGCACCCAAATTCACCAAAATCAACCAAAAACAAACCAAAAATTTGACAGGAAAAAAAATATTCTCCTTTCTACTATTATTATTATTGCTATTATCCGCTAACTGTGCTATCAAACAGACTATCGGCTAGTACCAATAGCTGCGGAATTTTATGGGCTATTTTTTGGGTATAATCTGGAGTTTTTTGGAAGCACCCAAATTCACCAAAATCAACCAAAAACAAACCAAAAATTTGACAGGAAAAAAAATATTCTCCTTTCTACTATTATTATTATTGCTATTATCCGCTAACTGTGCTATCAAACAGACTATCGGCTAGTACCAATAGCTGCGGAATTTTATGGGCTATTTTTTGGGTATAATCTGGAGTTTTTTGGAAGCACCCAAATTCACCAAAATCAACCAAAAACAAACCAAAAATTTGACAGGAAAAAAAATATTCTCCTTTCTACTATTATTATTATTGCTATTATCCGCTAACTGTGCTATCAAACAGACTATCGGCTAGTACCAATAGCTGCGGAATTTTATGGGCTATTTTTTGGGTATAATCTGGAGTTTTTTGGAAGCACCCAAATTCACCAAAATCAACCAAAAACAAACCAAAAATTTGACAGGAAAAAAAATATTCTCCTTTCTACTATTATTATTATTGCTATTATCCGCTAACTGTGCTATCAAACAGACTATCGGCTAGTACCAATAGCTGCGGAATTTTATGGGCTATTTTTTGGGTATAATCTGGAGTTTTTTGGAAGCACCCAAATTCACCAAAATCAACCAAAAACAAACCAAAAATTTGACAGGAAAAAAAATATTCTCCTTTCTACTATTATTATTATTGCTATTATCCGCTAACTGTGCTATCAAACAGACTATCGGCTAGTACCAATAGCTGCGGAATTTTATGGGCTATTTTTTGGGTATAATCTGGAGTTTTTTGGAAGCACCCAAATTCACCAAAATCAACCAAAAACAAACCAAAAATTTGACAGGAAAAAAAATATTCTCCTTTCTACTATTATTATTATTGCTATTATCCGCTAACTGTGCTATCAAACAGACTATCGGCTAGTACCAATAGCTGCGGAATTTTATGGGCTATTTTTTGGGTATAATCTGGAGTTTTTTGGAAGCACCCAAATTCACCAAAATCAACCAAAAACAAACCAAAAATTTGACAGGAAAAAAAATATTCTCCTTTCTACTATTATTATTATTGCTATTATCCGCTAACTGTGCTATCAAACAGACTATCGGCTAGTACCAATAGCTGCGGAATTTTATGGGCTATTTTTTGGGTATAATCTGGAGTTTTTTGGAAGCACCCAAATTCACCAAAATCAACCAAAAACAAACCAAAAATTTGACAGGAAAAAAAATATTCTCCTTTCTACTATTATTATTATTGCTATTATCCGCTAACTGTGCTATCAAACAGACTATCGGCTAGTACCAATAGCTGCGGAATTTTATGGGCTATTTTTTGGGTATAATCTGGAGTTTTTTGGAAGCACCCAAATTCACCAAAATCAACCAAAAACAAACCAAAAATTTGACAGGAAAAAAAATATTCTCCTTTCTACTATTATTATTATTGCTATTATCCGCTAACTGTGCTATCAAACAGACTATCGGCTAGTACCAATAGCTGCGGAATTTTATGGGCTATTTTTTGGGTATAATCTGGAGTTTTTTGGAAGCACCCAAATTCACCAAAATCAACCAAAAACAAACCAAAAATTTGACAGGAAAAAAATATTCTCCTTTCTACTATTATTATTATTGCTATTATCCGCTAACTGTGCTATCAAACAGACTATCGGCTAGTACCAATAGCTGCGGAATTTTATGGGCTATTTTTTGGGTATAATCTGGAGTTTTTTGGAAGCACCCAAATTCACCAAAATCAACCAAAAACAAACCAAAAATTTGACAGGAAAAAAAATATTCTCCTTTCTACTATTATTATTATTGCTATTATCCGCTAACTGTGCTATCAAACAGACTATCGGCTAGTACCAATAGCTGCGGAATTTTATGGGCTATTTTTTGGGTATAATCTGGAGTTTTTTGGAAGCACCCAAATTCACCAAAATCAACCAAAAACAAACCAAAAATTTGACAGGAAAAAAAATATTCTCCTTTCTACTATTATTATTATTGCTATTATCCGCTAACTGTGCTATCAAACAGACTATCGGCTAGTACCAATAGCTGCGGAATTTTATGGGCTATTTTTTGGGTATAATCTGGAGTTTTTTGGAAGCACCCAAATTCACCAAAATCAACCAAAAACAAACCAAAAATTTGACAGGAAAAAAAATATTCTCCTTTCTACTATTATTATTATTGCTATTATCCGCTAACTGTGCTATCAAACAGACTATCGGCTAGTACCAATAGCTGCGGAATTTTATGGGCTATTTTTTGGGTATAATCTGGAGTTTTTTGGAAGCACCCAAATTCACCAAAATCAACCAAAAACAAACCAAAAATTTGACAGGAAAAAAAATATTCTCCTTTCTACTATTATTATTATTGCTATTATCCGCTAACTGTGCTATCAAACAGACTATCGGCTAGTACCAATAGCTGCGGAATTTTATGGGCTATTTTTTGGGTATAATCTGGAGTTTTTTGGAAGCACCCAAATTCACCAAAATCAACCAAAAACAAACCAAAAATTTGACAGGAAAAAAAATATTCTCCTTTCTACTATTATTATTATTGCTATTATCCGCTAACTGTGCTATCAAACAGACTATCGGCTAGTACCAATAGCTGCGGAATTTTATGGGCTATTTTTTGGGTATAATCTGGAGTTTTTTGGAAGCACCCAAATTCACCAAAATCAACCAAAAACAAACCAAAAATTTGACAGGAAAAAAAATATTCTCCTTTCTACTATTATTATTATTGCTATTATCCGCTAACTGTGCTATCAAACAGACTATCGGCTAGTACCAATAGCTGCGGAATTTTATGGGCTATTTTTTGGGTATAATCTGGAGTTTTTTGGAAGCACCCAAATTCACCAAAATCAACCAAAAACAAACCAAAAATTTGACAGGAAAAAAAATATTCTCCTTTCTACTATTATTATTATTGCTATTATCCGCTAACTGTGCTATCAAACAGACTATCGGCTAGTACCAATAGCTGCGGAATTTTATGGGCTATTTTTTGGGTATAATCTGGAGTTTTTTGGAAGCACCCAAATTCACCAAAATCAACCAAAAACAAACCAAAAATTTGACAGGAAAAAAAATATTCTCCTTTCTACTATTATTATTATTGCTATTATCCGCTAACTGTGCTATCAAACAGACTATCGGCTAGTACCAATAGCTGCGGAATTTTATGGGCTATTTTTTGGGTATAATCTGGAGTTTTTTGGAAGCACCCAAATTCACCAAAATCAACCAAAAACAAACCAAAAATTTGACAGGAAAAAAAATATTCTCCTTTCTACTATTATTATTATTGCTATTATCCGCTAACTGTGCTATCAAACAGACTATCGGCTAGTACCAATAGCTGCGGAATTTTATGGGCTATTTTTTGGGTATAATCTGGAGTTTTTTGGAAGCACCCAAATTCACCAAAATCAACCAAAAACAAACCAAAAATTTGACAGGAAAAAAAATATTCTCCTTTCTACTATTATTATTATTGCTATTATCCGCTAACTGTGCTATCAAACAGACTATCGGCTAGTACCAATAGCTGCGGAATTTTATGGGCTATTTTTTGGGTATAATCTGGAGTTTTTTGGAAGCACCCAAATTCACCAAAATCAACCAAAAACAAACCAAAAATTTGACAGGAAAAAAATATTCTCCTTTCTACTATTATTATTATTGCTATTATCCGCTAACTGTGCTATCAAACAGACTATCGGCTAGTACCAATAGCTGCGGAATTTTATGGGCTATTTTTTGGGTATAATCTGGAGTTTTTTGGAAGCACCCAAATTCACCAAAATCAACCAAAAACAAACCAAAAATTTGACAGGAAAAAAAATATTCTCCTTTCTACTATTATTATTATTGCTATTATCCGCTAACTGTGCTATCAAACAGACTATCGGCTAGTACCAATAGCTGCGGAATTTTATGGGCTATTTTTTGGGTATAATCTGGAGTTTTTTGGAAGCACCCAAATTCACCAAAATCAACCAAAAACAAACCAAAAATTTGACAGGAAAAAAAATATTCTCCTTTCTACTATTATTATTATTGCTATTATCCGCTAACTGTGCTATCAAACAGACTATCGGCTAGTACCAATAGCTGCGGAATTTTATGGGCTATTTTTTGGGTATAATCTGGAGTTTTTTGGAAGCACCCAAATTCACCAAAATCAACCAAAAACAAACCAAAAATTTGACAGGAAAAAAAATATTCTCCTTTCTACTATTATTATTATTGCTATTATCCGCTAACTGTGCTATCAAACAGACTATCGGCTAGTACCAATAGCTGCGGAATTTTATGGGCTATTTTTTGGGTATAATCTGGAGTTTTTTGGAAGCACCCAAATTCACCAAAATCAACCAAAAACAAACCAAAAATTTGACAGGAAAAAAAATATTCTCCTTTCTACTATTATTATTATTGCTATTATCCGCTAACTGTGCTATCAAACAGACTATCGGCTAGTACCAATAGCTGCGGAATTTTATGGGCTATTTTTTGGGTATAATCTGGAGTTTTTTGGAAGCACCCAAATTCACCAAAATCAACCAAAAACAAACCAAAAATTTGACAGGAAAAAAAATATTCTCCTTTCTACTATTATTATTATTGCTATTATCCGCTAACTGTGCTATCAAACAGACTATCGGCTAGTACCAATAGCTGCGGAATTTTATGGGCTATTTTTTGGGTATAATCTGGAGTTTTTTGGAAGCACCCAAATTCACCAAAATCAACCAAAAACAAACCAAAAATTTGACAGGAAAAAAAATATTCTCCTTTCTACTATTATTATTATTGCTATTATCCGCTAACTGTGCTATCAAACAGACTATCGGCTAGTACCAATAGCTGCGGAATTTTATGGGCTATTTTTTGGGTATAATATGGAGTTTTTTGGAAGCACCCAAATTCACCAAAATCAACCAAAAACAAACCAAAAATTTGACAGGAAAAAAAATATTCTCCTTTCTACTATTATTATTATTGCTATTATCCGCTAACTGTGCTATCAAACAGACTATCGGCTAGTACCAATAGCTGCGGAATTTTATGGGCTATTTTTTGGGTATAATCTGGAGTTTTTTGGAAGCACCCAAATTCACCAAAATCAACCAAAAACAAACCAAAAATTTGACAGGAAAAAAAATATTCTCCTTTCTACTATTATTATTATTGCTATTATCCGCTAACTGTGCTATCAAACAGACTATCGGCTAGTACCAATAGCTGCGGAATTTTATGGGCTATTTTTTGGGTATAATCTGGAGTTTTTTGGAAGCACCCAAATTCACCAAAATCAACCAAAAACAAACCAAAAAATTGACAGGAAAAAAAATATTCTCCTTTCTACTATTATTATTATTGCT
>JAWZYT010000287.1:485000-487500 GCA_034508575.1 Petrolisthes manimaculis | reverse complement strand
AGAGAGATAGAGATAGAGAATTATTATTTAAGATAAATAGAGAAAGAAAGAGAGAGAATTATAGAGATAAAAGAGAGATAGAGTTTATTCAAAATAATAATAATGTTTTAATATATTTAATAGAAATATATATATATATATATATATATATATATATATATATATATATATATATATATATATATATATATATATATATATATATATATATATATATATATATATATATATATATATATAATATATATATATATATAATATATATATATATATATAATATATATATATATATATATATATATATATATATATATATATATATATATATATATATATATATATATATATATATATATATATATATATATATATATATAAGTTTAAACTTATATACTGTTCTTTCTCTCTCATACAGACACATACATAAATATATACACACACATACCGGTAGGAAGAAATCGTTGTTGTTGTATGTCTGTATGTATGTATGTGTGTGTGTATGTCTGTATGTATGTCACTTTTTCAACAGAACACACACACATACATACAAACATCTATTTATACACATACATACATATTTGTGTATGTATGTATGTATATAAATAAATGTATATATGTTTGTATGTATGTATGTATGTATATATATGTATAATTATAATAATAAATTATTATTATTATTAATTAATTATTATTAATTAAAATTACTTAATACAATATTATTATAATAAATATAAATAATAAATTTGTTATATATTTATGTAATTATTTTTGTTATAAATAATTCTAATTAATAATTGTATTTAATAAATAAATAATAATAATAATAATAATAATAATTAATAATAATGTTTATAAACATTAATAACAAGCCAAAATTAATTATAAACGTAATAATTATTTGAAAATCCAAAAAAAAAGCCTAAAATTGATTTAAATGCTGAAAACAAACGTAAATTTAATTACAAACACCAACACACACAAACACACACACTCACCGCGCTCAGTTCCTGGTTGTTGAATCCATACGGGAGGAGATACAAACGGATGGGGCTGAGCAGCATCAAAACAAACGGGAAACACAGGGCGACTGGCGATTGCTTCACTACCCAAAGTATTATCAACATTATCAGTTGTATTCCCGTGAAGCTGTGCATTTTCCAAGTTCGCACCTGAAAAATTGGAAAAAAATAGATTGTGTATGTAAAAAAAAAAAAAAATTGTTTGAATGTATATATAGAAATGTTTTTTGTGGCATGTTCGTGTATATAAACCCATAAATTTGATATACATTTTTTATTTTCTGTGTATGTAAAAAAAAAAAAATGCATTTGAAAGTATATATAGAAATTTGTTTTGTGATGTGTACTTTCATATAAACCTATAAATTTGACATAAATTTTAATTTCCTGTCTGTGTGCCAAAAAAAAATAATTGTGTTTGAAAGTATATATAGAAATGTGTTTCAAGATAAACATATAAACATATAAATATTATACAACTTTTAATTCTCTGTGTGAGTGTGTGTATGTATGTGTGTGAGCAAAATTTTTTTTTTTGCTTTCAAAAGTATATATAGAAATATTTTTTGTGACCTATAGAATCATATAAACATATAAATATTATACACATTTTTAATTTTCTGTGTGTGTGTGTGTGTGTATGTATGTATATGTGCACAAAAAAAAAATGTGTTTGAAAGTATATATAGAAATGTGTTTCGTGATGTGTACATTCATATAAACATATAAATATTATAAACATTTTTGAAAATTTACTCACCTTTTTTACATAGGGAACATTAGGGTGATGTTTAACAGGCATAAGTACCAGTATAAACCTCTCTAGGAATTGTATACCAGCGGTGGATGATACACCTATATACAGAAATATACCATACAAGGTTGTGTTTGGATTTTAATTTTTTTTGTCTTTGAATGTATATATAGAAATTTGTTTTATGACCTATACAATCATATAAACCTATAAATTTGACAAATTTTTAATTTCCTGTCTGTGTGTGTGTGTGTATGTATGTGTGTGCCAAAAAAAAAAAATGTCTTTGAATGTATATATAGAAATGTGTTTCGTGGTGTGTACATTCATATAAACATATAAATATTATACAAATTTTTAATTTTGTGTGTGTGTGTGTGTATGTATGTGTGTGCCAAAAAAAAAAAATTGTTTGAATGTATATATAGAAATGTGTTTCACGACATTTAGAATCCTATAAACATATAAATATTATAAACATTTTTGAAAATTAGCTTACCTTTTTTACATGGGGAACATTGGGGTGATGTTTAACAGGCATCAGTACCAGTATAAACCTCTCCAGGAATTGTATACCAGCGGTGGATGATACACCCATATACAGGAATATACCCTATAATACAGCCTTGGGGACCAGGTTTAATACACACCCTAATAATACACTCAGTATGGACACCACGATGCCACTCAGACGCTGTTCTGATGGGAAAAAACGGAAAAAAAACGG
>JAWZYT010000287.1:462500-480000 GCA_034508575.1 Petrolisthes manimaculis | reverse complement strand
TATCATTATTGCTATTATCCGCTAACTGTGCTATCAAACAGACTATCATTATTGCTATTATCCGCTAACTGTGCTATCAAACAGACTATCATTATTGCTATTATCCGCTAACTGTGCTATCAAACAGACTATCATTATTGCTATTATCCGCTAACTGTGCTATCAAACAGACTATCATTATTGCTATTATCCGCTAACTGTGCTATCAAACAGACTATCATTATTGCTATTATCCGCTAACTGTGCTATCAAACAGACTATCATTATTGCTATTATCCGCTAACTGTGCTATCAAACAGACTATCATTATTGCTATTATCCGCTAACTGTGCTATCAAACAGACTATCATTATTGCTATTATCCGCTAACTGTGCTATCAAACAGACTATCATTATTGCTATTATCCGCTAACTGTGCTATCAAACAGACTATCATTATTGCTATTATCCGCTAACTGTGCTATCAAACAGACTATCATTATTGCTATTATCCGCTAACTGTGCTATCAAACAGACTATCATTATTGCTATTATCCGCTAACTGTGCTATCAAACAGACTATCATTATTGCTATTATCCGCTAACTGTGCTATCAAACAGACTATCATTATTGCTATTATCCGCTAACTGTGCTATCAAACAGACTATCATTATTGCTATTATCCGCTAACTGTGCTATCAAACAGACTATCATTATTGCTATTATCCGCTAACTGTGCTATCAAACAGACTATCATTATTGCTATTATCCGCTAACTGTGCTATCAAACAGACTATCATTATTGCTATTATCCGCTAACTGTGCTATCAAACAGACTATCATTATTGCTATTATCCGCTAACTGTGCTATCAAACAGACTATCATTATTGCTATTATCCGCTAACTGTGCTATCAAACAGACTATCATTATTGCTATTATCCGCTAACTGTGCTATCAAACAGACTATCATTATTGCTATTATCCGCTAACTGTGCTATCAAACAGACTATCATTATTGCTATTATCCGCTAACTGTGCTATCAAACAGACTATCATTATTGCTATTATCCGCTAACTGTGCTATCAAACAGACTATCATTATTGCTATTATCCGCTAACTGTGCTATCAAACAGACTATCATTATTGCTATTATCCGCTAACTGTGCTATCAAACAGACTATCATTATTGCTATTATCCGCTAACTGTGCTATCAAACAGACTATCATTATTGCTATTATCCGCTAACTGTGCTATCAAACAGACTATCATTATTGCTATTATCCGCTAACTGTGCTATCAAACAGACTATCATTATTGCTATTATCCGCTAACTGTGCTATCAAACAGACTATCATTATTGCTATTATCCGCTAACTGTGCTATCAAACAGACTATCATTATTGCTATTATCCGCTAACTGTGCTATCAAACAGACTATCATTATTGCTATTATCCGCTAACTGTGCTATCAAACAGACTATCATTATTGCTATTATCCGCTAACTGTGCTATCAAACAGACTATCATTATTGCTATTATCCGCTAACTGTGCTATCAAACAGACTATCATTATTGCTATTATCCGCTAACTGTGCTATCAAACAGACTATCATTATTGCTATTATCCGCTAACTGTGCTATCAAACAGACTATCATTATTGCTATTATCCGCTAACTGTGCTATCAAACAGACTATCATTATTGCTATTATCCGCTAACTGTGCTATCAAACAGACTATCATTATTGCTATTATCCGCTAACTGTGCTATCAAACAGACTATCATTATTGCTATTATCCGCTAACTGTGCTATCAAACAGACTATCATTATTGCTATTATCCGCTAACTGTGCTATCAAACAGACTATCATTATTGCTATTATCCGCTAACTGTGCTATCAAACAGACTATCATTATTGCTATTATCCGCTAACTGTGCTATCAAACAGACTATCATTATTGCTATTATCCGCTAACTGTGCTATCAAACAGACTATCATTATTGCTATTATCCGCTAACTGTGCTATCAAACAGACTATCATTATTGCTATTATCCGCTAACTGTGCTATCAAACAGACTATCATTATTGCTATTATCCGCTAACTGTGCTATCAAACAGACTATCATTATTGCTATTATCCGCTAACTGTGCTATCAAACAGACTATCATTATTGCTATTATCCGCTAACTGTGCTATCAAACAGACTATCATTATTGCTATTATCCGCTAACTGTGCTATCAAACAGACTATCATTATTGCTATTATCCGCTAACTGTGCTATCAAACAGACTATCATTATTGCTATTATCCGCTAACTGTGCTATCAAACAGACTATCATTATTGCTATTATCCGCTAACTGTGCTATCAAACAGACTATCATTATTGCTATTATCCGCTAACTGTGCTATCAAACAGACTATCATTATTGCTATTATCCGCTAACTGTGCTATCAAACAGACTATCATTATTGCTATTATCCGCTAACTGTGCTATCAAACAGACTATCATTATTGCTATTATCCGCTAACTGTGCTATCAAACAGACTATCATTATTGCTATTATCCGCTAACTGTGCTATCAAACAGACTATCATTATTGCTATTATCCGCTAACTGTGCTATCAAACAGACTATCATTATTGCTATTATCCGCTAACTGTGCTATCAAACAGACTATCATTATTGCTATTATCCGCTAACTGTGCTATCAAACAGACTATCATTATTGCTATTATCCGCTAACTGTGCTATCAAACAGACTATCATTATTGCTATTATCCGCTAACTGTGCTATCAAACAGACTATCATTATTGCTATTATCCGCTAACTGTGCTATCAAACAGACTATCATTATTGCTATTATCCGCTAACTGTGCTATCAAACAGACTATCATTATTGCTATTATCCGCTAACTGTGCTATCAAACAGACTATCATTATTGCTATTATCCGCTAACTGTGCTATCAAACAGACTATCATTATTGCTATTATCCGCTAACTGTGCTATCAAACAGACTATCATTATTGCTATTATCCGCTAACTGTGCTATCAAACAGACTATCATTATTGCTATTATCCGCTAACTGTGCTATCAAACAGACTATCATTATTGCTATTATCCGCTAACTGTGCTATCAAACAGACTATCATTATTGCTATTATCCGCTAACTGTGCTATCAAACAGACTATCATTATTGCTATTATCCGCTAACTGTGCTATCAAACAGACTATCATTATTGCTATTATCCGCTAACTGTGCTATCAAACAGACTATCATTATTGCTATTATCCGCTAACTGTGCTATCAAACAGACTATCATTATTGCTATTATCCGCTAACTGTGCTATCAAACAGACTATCATTATTGCTATTATCCGCTAACTGTGCTATCAAACAGACTATCATTATTGCTATTATCCGCTAACTGTGCTATCAAACAGACTATCATTATTGCTATTATCCGCTAACTGTGCTATCAAACAGACTATCATTATTGCTATTATCCGCTAACTGTGCTATCAAACAGACTATCATTATTGCTATTATCCGCTAACTGTGCTATCAAACAGACTATCATTATTGCTATTATCCGCTAACTGTGCTATCAAACAGACTATCATTATTGCTATTATCCGCTAACTGTGCTATCAAACAGACTATCATTATTGCTATTATCCGCTAACTGTGCTATCAAACAGACTATCATTATTGCTATTATCCGCTAACTGTGCTATCAAACAGACTATCATTATTGCTATTATCCGCTAACTGTGCTATCAAACAGACTATCATTATTGCTATTATCCGCTAACTGTGCTATCAAACAGACTATCATTATTGCTATTATCCGCTAACTGTGCTATCAAACAGACTATCATTATTGCTATTATCCGCTAACTGTGCTATCAAACAGACTATCATTATTGCTATTATCCGCTAACTGTGCTATCAAACAGACTATCATTATTGCTATTATCCGCTAACTGTGCTATCAAACAGACTATCATTATTGCTATTATCCGCTAACTGTGCTATCAAACAGACTATCATTATTGCTATTATCCGCTAACTGTGCTATCAAACAGACTATCATTATTGCTATTATCCGCTAACTGTGCTATCAAACAGACTATCATTATTGCTATTATCCGCTAACTGTGCTATCAAACAGACTATCATTATTGCTATTATCCGCTAACTGTGCTATCAAACAGACTATCATTATTGCTATTATCCGCTAACTGTGCTATCAAACAGACTATCATTATTGCTATTATCCGCTAACTGTGCTATCAAACAGACTATCATTATTGCTATTATCCGCTAACTGTGCTATCAAACAGACTATCATTATTGCTATTATCCGCTAACTGTGCTATCAAACAGACTATCATTATTGCTATTATCCGCTAACTGTGCTATCAAACAGACTATCATTATTGCTATTATCCGCTAACTGTGCTATCAAACAGACTATCATTATTGCTATTATCCGCTAACTGTGCTATCAAACAGACTATCATTATTGCTATTATCCGCTAACTGTGCTATCAAACAGACTATCATTATTGCTATTATCCGCTAACTGTGCTATCAAACAGACTATCATTATTGCTATTATCCGCTAACTGTGCTATCAAACAGACTATCATTATTGCTATTATCCGCTAACTGTGCTATCAAACAGACTATCATTATTGCTATTATCCGCTAACTGTGCTATCAAACAGACTATCATTATTGCTATTATCCGCTAACTGTGCTATCAAACAGACTATCATTATTGCTATTATCCGCTAACTGTGCTATCAAACAGACTATCATTATTGCTATTATCCGCTAACTGTGCTATCAAACAGACTATCATTATTGCTATTATCCGCTAACTGTGCTATCAAACAGACTATCATTATTGCTATTATCCGCTAACTGTGCTATCAAACAGACTATCATTATTGCTATTATCCGCTAACTGTGCTATCAAACAGACTATCATTATTGCTATTATCCGCTAACTGTGCTATCAAACAGACTATCATTATTGCTATTATCCGCTAACTGTGCTATCAAACAGACTATCATTATTGCTATTATCCGCTAACTGTGCTATCAAACAGACTATCATTATTGCTATTATCCGCTAACTGTGCTATCAAACAGACTATCATTATTGCTATTATCCGCTAACTGTGCTATCAAACAGACTATCATTATTGCTATTATCCGCTAACTGTGCTATCAAACAGACTATCATTATTGCTATTATCCGCTAACTGTGCTATCAAACAGACTATCATTATTGCTATTATCCGCTAACTGTGCTATCAAACAGACTATCATTATTGCTATTATCCGCTAACTGTGCTATCAAACAGACTATCATTATTGCTATTATCCGCTAACTGTGCTATCAAACAGACTATCATTATTGCTATTATCCGCTAACTGTGCTATCAAACAGACTATCATTATTGCTATTATCCGCTAACTGTGCTATCAAACAGACTATCATTATTGCTATTATCCGCTAACTGTGCTATCAAACAGACTATCATTATTGCTATTATCCGCTAACTGTGCTATCAAACAGACTATCATTATTGCTATTATCCGCTAACTGTGCTATCAAACAGACTATCATTATTGCTATTATCCGCTAACTGTGCTATCAAACAGACTATCATTATTGCTATTATCCGCTAACTGTGCTATCAAACAGACTATCATTATTGCTATTATCCGCTAACTGTGCTATCAAACAGACTATCATTATTGCTATTATCCGCTAACTGTGCTATCAAACAGACTATCATTATTGCTATTATCCGCTAACTGTGCTATCAAACAGACTATCATTATTGCTATTATCCGCTAACTGTGCTATCAAACAGACTATCATTATTGCTATTATCCGCTAACTGTGCTATCAAACAGACTATCATTATTGCTATTATCCGCTAACTGTGCTATCAAACAGACTATCATTATTGCTATTATCCGCTAACTGTGCTATCAAACAGACTATCATTATTGCTATTATCCGCTAACTGTGCTATCAAACAGACTATCATTATTGCTATTATCCGCTAACTGTGCTATCAAACAGACTATCATTATTGCTATTATCCGCTAACTGTGCTATCAAACAGACTATCATTATTGCTATTATCCGCTAACTGTGCTATCAAACAGACTATCATTATTGCTATTATCCGCTAACTGTGCTATCAAACAGACTATCATTATTGCTATTATCCGCTAACTGTGCTATCAAACAGACTATCATTATTGCTATTATCCGCTAACTGTGCTATCAAACAGACTATCATTATTGCTATTATCCGCTAACTGTGCTATCAAACAGACTATCATTATTGCTATTATCCGCTAACTGTGCTATCAAACAGACTATCATTATTGCTATTATCCGCTAACTGTGCTATCAAACAGACTATCATTATTGCTATTATCCGCTAACTGTGCTATCAAACAGACTATCATTATTGCTATTATCCGCTAACTGTGCTATCAAACAGACTATCATTATTGCTATTATCCGCTAACTGTGCTATCAAACAGACTATCATTATTGCTATTATCCGCTAACTGTGCTATCAAACAGACTATCATTATTGCTATTATCCGCTAACTGTGCTATCAAACAGACTATCATTATTGCTATTATCCGCTAACTGTGCTATCAAACAGACTATCATTATTGCTATTATCCGCTAACTGTGCTATCAAACAGACTATCATTATTGCTATTATCCGCTAACTGTGCTATCAAACAGACTATCATTATTGCTATTATCCGCTAACTGTGCTATCAAACAGACTATCATTATTGCTATTATCCGCTAACTGTGCTATCAAACAGACTATCATTATTGCTATTATCCGCTAACTGTGCTATCAAACAGACTATCATTATTGCTATTATCCGCTAACTGTGCTATCAAACAGACTATCATTATTGCTATTATCCGCTAACTGTGCTATCAAACAGACTATCATTATTGCTATTATCCGCTAACTGTGCTATCAAACAGACTATCATTATTGCTATTATCCGCTAACTGTGCTATCAAACAGACTATCATTATTGCTATTATCCGCTAACTGTGCTATCAAACAGACTATCATTATTGCTATTATCCGCTAACTGTGCTATCAAACAGACTATCATTATTGCTATTATCCGCTAACTGTGCTATCAAACAGACTATCATTATTGCTATTATCCGCTAACTGTGCTATCAAACAGACTATCATTATTGCTATTATCCGCTAACTGTGCTATCAAACAGACTATCATTATTGCTATTATCCGCTAACTGTGCTATCAAACAGACTATCATTATTGCTATTATCCGCTAACTGTGCTATCAAACAGACTATCATTATTGCTATTATCCGCTAACTGTGCTATCAAACAGACTATCATTATTGCTATTATCCGCTAACTGTGCTATCAAACAGACTATCATTATTGCTATTATCCGCTAACTGTGCTATCAAACAGACTATCATTATTGCTATTATCCGCTAACTGTGCTATCAAACAGACTATCATTATTGCTATTATCCGCTAACTGTGCTATCAAACAGACTATCATTATTGCTATTATCCGCTAACTGTGCTATCAAACAGACTATCATTATTGCTATTATCCGCTAACTGTGCTATCAAACAGACTATCATTATTGCTATTATCCGCTAACTGTGCTATCAAACAGACTATCATTATTGCTATTATCCGCTAACTGTGCTATCAAACAGACTATCATTATTGCTATTATCCGCTAACTGTGCTATCAAACAGACTATCATTATTGCTATTATCCGCTAACTGTGCTATCAAACAGACTATCATTATTGCTATTATCCGCTAACTGTGCTATCAAACAGACTATCATTATTGCTATTATCCGCTAACTGTGCTATCAAACAGACTATCATTATTGCTATTATCCGCTAACTGTGCTATCAAACAGACTATCATTATTGCTATTATCCGCTAACTGTGCTATCAAACAGACTATCATTATTGCTATTATCCGCTAACTGTGCTATCAAACAGACTATCATTATTGCTATTATCCGCTAACTGTGCTATCAAACAGACTATCATTATTGCTATTATCCGCTAACTGTGCTATCAAACAGACTATCATTATTGCTATTATCCGCTAACTGTGCTATCAAACAGACTATCATTATTGCTATTATCCGCTAACTGTGCTATCAAACAGACTATCATTATTGCTATTATCCGCTAACTGTGCTATCAAACAGACTATCATTATTGCTATTATCCGCTAACTGTGCTATCAAACAGACTATCATTATTGCTATTATCCGCTAACTGTGCTATCAAACAGACTATCATTATTGCTATTATCCGCTAACTGTGCTATCAAACAGACTATCATTATTGCTATTATCCGCTAACTGTGCTATCAAACAGACTATCATTATTGCTATTATCCGCTAACTGTGCTATCAAACAGACTATCATTATTGCTATTATCCGCTAACTGTGCTATCAAACAGACTATCATTATTGCTATTATCCGCTAACTGTGCTATCAAACAGACTATCATTATTGCTATTATCCGCTAACTGTGCTATCAAACAGACTATCATTATTGCTATTATCCGCTAACTGTGCTATCAAACAGACTATCATTATTGCTATTATCCGCTAACTGTGCTATCAAACAGACTATCATTATTGCTATTATCCGCTAACTGTGCTATCAAACAGACTATCATTATTGCTATTATCCGCTAACTGTGCTATCAAACAGACTATCATTATTGCTATTATCCGCTAACTGTGCTATCAAACAGACTATCATTATTGCTATTATCCGCTAACTGTGCTATCAAACAGACTATCATTATTGCTATTATCCGCTAACTGTGCTATCAAACAGACTATCATTATTGCTATTATCCGCTAACTGTGCTATCAAACAGACTATCATTATTGCTATTATCCGCTAACTGTGCTATCAAACAGACTATCATTATTGCTATTATCCGCTAACTGTGCTATCAAACAGACTATCATTATTGCTATTATCCGCTAACTGTGCTATCAAACAGACTATCATTATTGCTATTATCCGCTAACTGTGCTATCAAACAGACTATCATTATTGCTATTATCCGCTAACTGTGCTATCAAACAGACTATCATTATTGCTATTATCCGCTAACTGTGCTATCAAACAGACTATCATTATTGCTATTATCCGCTAACTGTGCTATCAAACAGACTATCATTATTGCTATTATCCGCTAACTGTGCTATCAAACAGACTATCATTATTGCTATTATCCGCTAACTGTGCTATCAAACAGACTATCATTATTGCTATCATCCGCTAACTGTGCTATCAAACAGACTATCATTATTGCTATTATCCGCTAACTGTGCTATCAAACAGACTATCATTATTGCTATTATCCGCTAACTGTGCTATCAAACAGACTATCATTATTGCTATTATCCGCTAACTGTGCTATCAAACAGACTATCATTATTGCTATTATCCGCTAACTGTGCTATCAAACAGACTATCATTATTGCTATTATCCGCTAACTGTGCTATCAAACAGACTATCATTATTGCTATTATCCGCTAACTGTGCTATCAAACAGACTATCATTATTGCTATTATCCGCTAACTGTGCTATCAAACAGACTATCATTATTGCTATTATCCGCTAACTGTGCTATCAAACAGACTATCATTATTGCTATTATCCGCTAACTGTGCTATCAAACAGACTATCATTATTGCTATTATCCGCTAACTGTGCTATCAAACAGACTATCATTATTGCTATTATCCGCTAACTGTGCTATCAAACAGACTATCATTATTGCTATTATCCGCTAACTGTGCTATCAAACAGACTATCATTATTGCTATTATCCGCTAACTGTGCTATCAAACAGACTATCATTATTGCTATTATCCGCTAACTGTGCTATCAAACAGACTATCATTATTGCTATTATCCGCTAACTGTGCTATCAAACAGACTATCATTATTGCTATTATCCGCTAACTGTGCTATCAAACAGACTATCATTATTGCTATTATCCGCTAACTGTGCTATCAAACAGACTATCATTATTGCTATTATCCGCTAACTGTGCTATCAAACAGACTATCATTATTGCTATTATCCGCTAACTGTGCTATCAAACAGACTATCATTATTGCTATTATCCGCTAACTGTGCTATCAAACAGACTATCATTATTGCTATTATCCGCTAACTGTGCTATCAAACAGACTATCATTATTGCTATTATCCGCTAACTGTGCTATCAAACAGACTATCATTATTGCTATTATCCGCTAACTGTGCTATCAAACAGACTATCATTATTGCTATTATCCGCTAACTGTGCTATCAAACAGACTATCATTATTGCTATTATCCGCTAACTGTGCTATCAAACAGACTATCATTATTGCTATTATCCGCTAACTGTGCTATCAAACAGACTATCATTATTGCTATTATCCGCTAACTGTGCTATCAAACAGACTATCATTATTGCTATTATCCGCTAACTGTGCTATCAAACAGACTATCATTATTGCTATTATCCGCTAACTGTGCTATCAAACAGACTATCATTATTGCTATTATCCGCTAACTGTGCTATCAAACAGACTATCATTATTGCTATTATCCGCTAACTGTGCTATCAAACAGACTATCATTATTGCTATTATCCGCTAACTGTGCTATCAAACAGACTATCATTATTGCTATTATCCGCTAACTGTGCTATCAAACAGACTATCATTATTGCTATTATCCGCTAACTGTGCTATCAAACAGACTATCATTATTGCTATTATCCGCTAACTGTGCTATCAAACAGACTATCATTATTGCTATTATCCGCTAACTGTGCTATCAAACAGACTATCATTATTGCTATTATCCGCTAACTGTGCTATCAAACAGACTATCATTATTGCTATTATCCGCTAACTGTGCTATCAAACAGACTATCATTATTGCTATTATCCGCTAACTGTGCTATCAAACAGACTATCATTATTGCTATTATCCGCTAACTGTGCTATCAAACAGACTATCATTATTGCTATTATCCGCTAACTGTGCTATCAAACAGACTATCATTATTGCTATTATCCGCTAACTGTGCTATCAAACAGACTATCATTATTGCTATTATCCGCTAACTGTGCTATCAAACAGACTATCATTATTGCTATTATCCGCTAACTGTGCTATCAAACAGACTATCATTATTGCTATTATCCGCTAACTGTGCTATCAAACAGACTATCATTATTGCTATTATCCGCTAACTGTGCTATCAAACAGACTATCATTATTGCTATTATCCGCTAACTGTGCTATCAAACAGACTATCATTATTGCTATTATCCGCTAACTGTGCTATCAAACAGACTATCATTATTGCTATTATCCGCTAACTGTGCTATCAAACAGACTATCATTATTGCTATTATCCGCTAACTGTGCTATCAAACAGACTATCATTATTGCTATTATCCGCTAACTGTGCTATCAAACAGACTATCATTATTGCTATTATCCGCTAACTGTGCTATCAAACAGACTATCATTATTGCTATTATCCGCTAACTGTGCTATCAAACAGACTATCATTATTGCTATTATCCGCTAACTGTGCTATCAAACAGACTATCATTATTGCTATTATCCGCTAACTGTGCTATCAAACAGACTATCATTATTGCTATTATCCGCTAACTGTGCTATCAAACAGACTATCATTATTGCTATTATCCGCTAACTGTGCTATCAAACAGACTATCATTATTGCTATTATCCGCTAACTGTGCTATCAAACAGACTATCATTATTGCTATTATCCGCTAACTGTGCTATCAAACAGACTATCATTATTGCTATTATCCGCTAACTGTGCTATCAAACAGACTATCATTATTGCTATTATCCGCTAACTGTGCTATCAAACAGACTATCATTATTGCTATTATCCGCTAACTGTGCTATCAAACAGACTATCATTATTGCTATTATCCGCTAACTGTGCTATCAAACAGACTATCATTATTGCTATTATCCGCTAACTGTGCTATCAAACAGACTATCATTATTGCTATTATCCGCTAACTGTGCTATCAAACAGACTATCATTATTGCTATTATCCGCTAACTGTGCTATCAAACAGACTATCATTATTGCTATTATCCGCTAACTGTGCTATCAAACAGACTATCATTATTGCTATTATCCGCTAACTGTGCTATCAAACAGACTATCATTATTGCTATTATCCGCTAACTGTGCTATCAAACAGACTATCATTATTGCTATTATCCGCTAACTGTGCTATCAAACAGACTATCATTATTGCTATTATCCGCTAACTGTGCTATCAAACAGACTATCATTATTGCTATTATCCGCTAACTGTGCTATCAAACAGACTATCATTATTGCTATTATCCGCTAACTGTGCTATCAAACAGACTATCATTATTGCTATTATCCGCTAACTGTGCTATCAAACAGACTATCATTATTGCTATTATCCGCTAACTGTGCTATCAAACAGACTATCATTATTGCTATTATCCGCTAACTGTGCTATCAAACAGACTATCATTATTGCTATTATCCGCTAACTGTGCTATCAAACAGACTATCATTATTGCTATTATCCGCTAACTGTGCTATCAAACAGACTATCATTATTGCTATTATCCGCTAACTGTGCTATCAAACAGACTATCATTATTGCTATTATCCGCTAACTGTGCTATCAAACAGACTATCATTATTGCTATTATCCGCTAACTGTGCTATCAAACAGACTATCATTATTGCTATTATCCGCTAACTGTGCTATCAAACAGACTATCATTATTGCTATTATCCGCTAACTGTGCTATCAAACAGACTATCATTATTGCTATTATCCGCTAACTGTGCTATCAAACAGACTATCATTATTGCTATTATCCGCTAACTGTGCTATCAAACAGACTATCATTATTGCTATTATCCGCTAACTGTGCTATCAAACAGACTATCATTATTGCTATTATCCGCTAACTGTGCTATCAAACAGACTATCATTATTGCTATTATCCGCTAACTGTGCTATCAAACAGACTATCATTATTGCTATTATCCGCTAACTGTGCTATCAAACAGACTATCATTATTGCTATTATCCGCTAACTGTGCTATCAAACAGACTATCATTATTGCTATTATCCGCTAACTGTGCTATCAAACAGACTATCATTATTGCTATTATCCGCTAACTGTGCTATCAAACAGACTATCATTATTGCTATTATCCGCTAACTGTGCTATCAAACAGACTATCATTATTGCTATTATCCGCTAACTGTGCTATCAAACAGACTATCATTATTGCTATTATCCGCTAACTGTGCTATCAAACAGACTATCATTATTGCTATTATCCGCTAACTGTGCTATCAAACAGACTATCATTATTGCTATTATCCGCTAACTGTGCTATCAAACAGACTATCATTATTGCTATTATCCGCTAACTGTGCTATCAAACAGACTATCATTATTGCTATTATCCGCTAACTGTGCTATCAAACAGACTATCATTATTGCTATTATCCGCTAACTGTGCTATCAAACAGACTATCATTATTGCTATTATCCGCTAACTGTGCTATCAAACAGACTATCATTATTGCTATTATCCGCTAACTGTGCTATCAAACAGACTATCATTATTGCTATTATCCGCTAACTGTGCTATCAAACAGACTATCATTATTGCTATTATCCGCTAACTGTGCTATCAAACAGACTATCATTATTGCTATTATCCGCTAACTGTGCTATCAAACAGACTATCATTATTGCTATTATCCGCTAACTGTGCTATCAAACAGACTATCATTATTGCTATTATCCGCTAACTGTGCTATCAAACAGACTATCATTATTGCTATTATCCGCTAACTGTGCTATCAAACAGACTATCATTATTGCTATTATCCGCTAACTGTGCTATCAAACAGACTATCATTATTGCTATTATCCGCTAACTGTGCTATCAAACAGACTATCATTATTGCTATTATCCGCTAACTGTGCTATCAAACAGACTATCATTATTGCTATTATCCGCTAACTGTGCTATCAAACAGACTATCATTATTGCTATTATCCGCTAACTGTGCTATCAAACAGACTATCATTATTGCTATTATCCGCTAACTGTGCTATCAAACAGACTATCATTATTGCTATTATCCGCTAACTGTGCTATCAAACAGACTATCATTATTGCTATTATCCGCTAACTGTGCTATCAAACAGACTATCATTATTGCTATTATCCGCTAACTGTGCTATCAAACAGACTATCATTATTGCTATTATCCGCTAACTGTGCTATCAAACAGACTATCATTATTGCTATTATCCGCTAACTGTGCTATCAAACAGACTATCATTATTGCTATTATCCGCTAACTGTGCTATCAAACAGACTATCATTATTGCTATTATCCGCTAACTGTGCTATCAAACAGACTATCATTATTGCTATTATCCGCTAACTGTGCTATCAAACAGACTATCATTATTGCTATTATCCGCTAACTGTGCTATCAAACAGACTATCATTATTGCTATTATCCGCTAACTGTGCTATCAAACAGACTATCATTATTGCTATTATCCGCTAACTGTGCTATCAAACAGACTATCATTATTGCTATTATCCGCTAACTGTGCTATCAAACAGACTATCATTATTGCTATTATCCGCTAACTGTGCTATCAAACAGACTATCATTATTGCTATTATCCGCTAACTGTGCTATCAAACAGACTATCATTATTGCTATTATCCGCTAACTGTGCTATCAAACAGACTATCATTATTGCTATTATCCGCTAACTGTGCTATCAAACAGACTATCATTATTGCTATTATCCGCTAACTGTGCTATCAAACAGACTATCATTATTGCTATTATCCGCTAACTGTGCTATCAAACAGACTATCATTATTGCTATTATCCGCTAACTGTGCTATCAAACAGACTATCATTATTGCTATTATCCGCTAACTGTGCTATCAAACAGACTATCATTATTGCTATTATCCGCTAACTGTGCTATCAAACAGACTATCATTATTGCTATTATCCGCTAACTGTGCTATCAAACAGACTATCATTATTGCTATTATCCGCTAACTGTGCTATCAAACAGACTATCATTATTGCTATTATCCGCTAACTGTGCTATCAAACAGACTATCATTATTGCTATTATCCGCTAACTGTGCTATCAAACAGACTATCATTATTGCTATTATCCGCTAACTGTGCTATCAAACAGACTATCATTATTGCTATTATCCGCTAACTGTGCTATCAAACAGACTATCATTATTGCTATTATCCGCTAACTGTGCTATCAAACAGACTATCATTATTGCTATTATCCGCTAACTGTGCTATCAAACAGACTATCATTATTGCTATTATCCGCTAACTGTGCTATCAAACAGACTATCATTATTGCTATTATCCGCTAACTGTGCTATCAAACAGACTATCATTATTGCTATTATCCGCTAACTGTGCTATCAAACAGACTATCATTATTGCTATTATCCGCTAACTGTGCTATCAAACAGACTATCATTATTGCTATTATCCGCTAACTGTGCTATCAAACAGACTATCATTATTGCTATTATCCGCTAACTGTGCTATCAAACAGACTATCATTATTGCTATTATCCGCTAACTGTGCTATCAAACAGACTATCATTATTGCTATTATCCGCTAACTGTGCTATCAAACAGACTATCATTATTGCTATTATCCGCTAACTGTGCTATCAAACAGACTATCATTATTGCTATTATCCGCTAACTGTGCTATCAAACAGACTATCATTATTGCTATTATCCGCTAACTGTGCTATCAAACAGACTATCATTATTGCTATTATCCGCTAACTGTGCTATCAAACAGACTATCATTATTGCTATTATCCGCTAACTGTGCTATCAAACAGACTATCATTATTGCTATTATCCGCTAACTGTGCTATCAAACAGACTATCATTATTGCTATTATCCGCTAACTGTGCTATCAAACAGACTATCATTATTGCTATTATCCGCTAACTGTGCTATCAAACAGACTATCATTATTGCTATTATCCGCTAACTGTGCTATCAAACAGACTATCATTATTGCTATTATCCGCTAACTGTGCTATCAAACAGACTATCATTATTGCTATTATCCGCTAACTGTGCTATCAAACAGACTATCATTATTGCTATTATCCGCTAACTGTGCTATCAAACAGACTATCATTATTGCTATTATCCGCTAACTGTGCTATCAAACAGACTATCATTATTGCTATTATCCGCTAACTGTGCTATCAAACAGACTATCATTATTGCTATTATCCGCTAACTGTGCTATCAAACAGACTATCATTATTGCTATTATCCGCTAACTGTGCTATCAAACAGACTATCATTATTGCTATTATCCGCTAACTGTGCTATCAAACAGACTATCATTATTGCTATTATCCGCTAACTGTGCTATCAAACAGACTATCATTATTGCTATTATCCGCTAACTGTGCTATCAAACAGACTATCATTATTGCTATTATCCGCTAACTGTGCTATCAAACAGACTATCATTATTGCTATTATCCGCTAACTGTGCTATCAAACAGACTATCATTATTGCTATTATCCGCTAACTGTGCTATCAAACAGACTATCATTATTGCTATTATCCGCTAACTGTGCTATCAAACAGACTATCATTATTGCTATTATCCGCTAACTGTGCTATCAAACAGACTATCATTATTGCTATTATCCGCTAACTGTGCTATCAAACAGACTATCATTATTGCTATTATCCGCTAACTGTGCTATCAAACAGACTATCATTATTGCTATTATCCGCTAACTGTGCTATCAAACAGACTATCATTATTGCTATTATCCGCTAACTGTGCTATCAAACAGACTATCATTATTGCTATTATCCGCTAACTGTGCTATCAAACAGACTATCATTATTGCTATTATCCGCTAACTGTGCTATCAAACAGACTATCATTATTGCTATTATCCGCTAACTGTGCTATCAAACAGACTATCATTATTGCTATTATCCGCTAACTGTGCTATCAAACAGACTATCATTATTGCTATTATCCGCTAACTGTGCTATCAAACAGACTATCATTATTGCTATTATCCGCTAACTGTGCTATCAAACAGACTATCATTATTGCTATTATCCGCTAACTGTGCTATCAAACAGACTATCATTATTGCTATTATCCGCTAACTGTGCTATCAAACAGACTATCATTATTGCTATTATCCGCTAACTGTGCTATCAAACAGA